>KQ962451.1:199621-222495 GCA_001563735.1 Leucoagaricus sp. SymC.cos
ATAGCAGTCCAGTTGCAAATACAAAAGAGTATCTACAGTAATCTACAAAAGACCAGAACCTAATCCCCCACAGCTCAGCTGAGTATGGCAGCTTGCACCATAAGATAAGCTCTCTCTCTATTCATTCCTGAATAGAGAAGCAGGTAATATGCTCATGCTCACAGCATCCCATCCAGGAGCACTGTGTGCTAAGACCAAGCTAGCACAGCCCCCATCAGCAGCCAATATCAGACTCCCCAGAACCCAAAAGGGCCCAGAGAACCCAGTGACCACTGAAGAGTGGCTGTGCTATTATTATACTACAGAGAGATGTGCAAAGGAGAACACCCTAGGGTTCTCCTTGCAGAAGTCCAACAGCTCTTTCCAGCATTTAGAAAAGTGCTGAGGGTCACTGAAGTCACTACATTCAGTAAGGATGTGCTTGTAAGTCTGCCAATTGGTGGACCCACAAGGGCAAGAATAATTATGGGAGAGGTTAAACTAATGTCTAAACTCCCTGATAAGTACATGATTGAGAACCACCCTGTACACACATGCACAGAACAGGGAATCATGCAGATGCTTAAGCCACATATCCCTGAAGAGGTAAGTGGGCATCATGTATTTGCCCCTCTCATCAGTGAGGTGCAAAAAATCTCTCCCAGAGGAGCTCAAACAAGTGAACTGCCTAGTCCACTCATTGCAACAAGCCTGAGCCTCAGCTGTATGTAGATAGTTAAGAGTGGTGAAGGGACAAGTCCCCACCAACTCCTGGGCAGCAGGGTCTGTAGTGTACCTATGGACCATGTGATGCAGCAGCCACTCTAGAGAGGAGCAGACCTGTATGAATGCAAAGGTGTCAGAGAGGTCTTCCTCAAGCCACCTAGCCAAATGATGGCAGACAAGTAAAGCCTGAGCCTGCCTGCTGCTGACCAAAGGATCTACTGCCCTCCTGGCTAAAGCTGGGTGGTCAGTGAACAGGACAACATAATGGGTGCCCTCCTGTGCACATGCAGCAAAGACACCCATATGAATGGCATGAAGTTCTGCATCAGAGGTAGTAACTCTGCCAGCAGCCTGGTGGAATTGCCTAATAGGCACACTGCTGGCCCAAACCCAAGCTGCTGAAACAGCTTGATAGGCCCTGTCATGGCCCACAGATGCATCTATGGCCATAACAATGCAGTCATCATGCTATGAAGCATCACAGAGTGGTAGTAGGCAATGCACTAGCTGTATTTATGCAGGTCTCCAGAGCAGGAAAACCTTTTTGGTGTATTTTCGACAATTTTTGTGGATTCTTTGGATTTTGGAGGTGATTGGCAGATATCCTGAGATTGCAGAGTGCTGTCACTCCTTCTTTCATCATTGCCATCAACATATCCCACACTCCTTCACCTGTTCAAACCCAAGGATTGTGCCATTTCATGTAATTTTGGGGTTGTTGGATGTGTAATTTCAAGACCTTTCAAATGGGCCCATGCATGCCACATTCAACATGTATGTCCTCTCAGAAGTTGTGAAATACTACATCTCTCTCTCTCAAGCTTATTAGCTATGCTGCATGTCACCCCCTTCACCAGTATGTGTGACAATACCACCATTTGAAACCCCTACTCTTCCTCTTTCAAATAAGTCTACATGCATATGAAGCCATGCAGCTGTTGCTGTGCTATTTGCATGCTATTGTTGAGATCTTCTCATATCTACCTTTCCTACCCTGTATTCTCCCTACTGCCCTGCCATTTGTGCCATTTATGTTGCTTGATACACTATCTCTTATGCCCCTAGACTCATATGCACCCTGCTATGTGTTATATCCACCTATTCCTTCATTCTGATCTTTTCATGCACTGCTTTTCTCTTCCTATATGATGGCTATGGTGATGGCTAATGAGCATTCCTAGATTATGTATAAATTAAGCTTTAATAAATTATTTTCACTTTTTGAGTACTCTGAAATTTATGCTGTTGCTTTAAGTCTGACTTAATAGACCTTAATGAAGCTTAATAACATGCTAAACTTTGAGAGCTACTTAGTGTCTAACCCTGACTATTCTATTAAAGTACAAGTTAAGTTATTTCCCAGATTGGAATATGTCTTAGGAAAATTTTACTTGTATTTACCTTTAGAAAGATCCAAAGTCTCTCAAAGGCAAAATAAGTGTCTTTACCTTTTCCTGATGTTGACTGGTTTGAAGTGAGTTCCTGCATTGTCCTGGGGTAATTTAATTGTGGCTTTATACTCTCTGAGTAGTTCTCCTGAGTATTTGAGGTCATTCTCCCATTCCCAAGTGTCATCAGATGGAGAATAACCTTTCTATCTAATTAGGTACTTTATACCCTGTTGGGTTCTCTTGTGTTTGATAATCTTCTTGATTTCATATTCTTTGAAACCATCTATGAGGTCTGGTGGTGGATCGAAGAAGTTAGGACCATATTGAGAGATTTTCTTATAGAGAGTGAGAAACAAGACATGGAACCTATTGTGGATTTTCCAATTGGTTGGTAAGTCAAGTTCATAGGTGACTGATGAGAGTCTTCAATGTATTTGGAAAGGTCCTTCAACTTTTTGGGTGTATTTCTGTGAAGTGTCTTTGTTGGCAGTGGTGGCAAGGTTTTGATTGTTAAGCCAAACTTTTTGTCCAACTTCAAAGAGTTCCCAATTTGGATTATCATGGCATCCAAGCATTACTTGTCTAGCTTTCTCATGAGCTTCTAGGGCAAGCTGGCAGGACTGCTTGAGTTGCTTAAGACATTCATCTACAGCAGGTACTGTGGTCAGTTCTGTAGTAGGGTAGGTTCTGGAGTTGTAGCCATAGAGCAATTTGAAGGAAGTGTGTTTTTGTCTAGTATGGCATTGTGAGTTGTGAACAAATTCCACAGTTGGCAACATCTTTTTCTATTTTCAGAGGTCTCTGTTACAGTAGATAGCAAGATATTTTTAGATTTCTTGATTGAAGCATTTGGTGGTTCCATCTGTTTGGGGATGAAAGGTGGTAGAGAGAGCTTGCTCAATACTGATAGCTTTGGTGAGGCCCTTCATGAAATGTGATGAAAAACAGGGGTCACAATTGCTGATAATCTTTTCAGGAATTCTATAGCATGAAAATACTCTTTCATCAAGTAAATCTGTGATTTTCTTGGAGTTGGCTGTTTTAGATGTTGGTATGAGTATTATCCCTTTTGTAAGACCATGGTCTACCATGGGCAATATGCTGTCGCTGTTGTCGATGGAGAGTAGGTTGGTGATGAGGTCCATGGATATTTGGGTAGAGGGAGCAGAGGATTGTGGTGCTGTGATAGGCATGGAGGGTGGTTTGGTGGGGTGACAGTTTATTTTGAATTGTTGGCATTTACCACATCCATTGATGTAGTTAACAACAAAGGATTTCATTCCAGGCCAGTAGACAAATGACTGGAGTTTTTGAAGAGTTTCAGCTATCCCTGGGTGTCTAGCAGTGGGGATATCATGGCAGCATTGTACAAGTCAGCATTTAATGATGAGGTTGTTAGGAATAGATAATTTGCCATTTACATAAGGCAATCCTTTGAAGCCTGGGGATTTTTGAATGAGGGTGGTAGTAGTATCATTGACAATATTTAATTCTTCCTTTTCAAAGAATTTGTTGGAGAGTGTGGTGACATTGTGATTATCTTTATCTGTCAGTTCATGATCAGGGTAACAAGATAAAGCATCAACAGGTCCATTCTTTTGTCCACTGATATGTTTGATTTCTAAATTGAATCTAGAGAGATATTGGGTCCAGCATGCTTGATGTTGGCTGAGATCCTGAGGTTTTCTCCATCTTTTCAGATTTTTATGGTCCAACCAGACAATTGTTTTATGAGGAGATCCTTCAAGGCAATGTCTCCATTCTTTGAGGGCATAGATGATAGTGAAGAATTCTTGTTTAGAGCAGTGATAGTTTTGTTCTGCAGTAATGAATGACTTTGAAAGATAAGCAATGGGATGTTTGACACCATTGTTGTTGTTTTGCAGAAGAATAGCTCCTGAGGTAAATTGTGATATATCACATTCAATTTCAAAGGGTTTGGAGTAATCAAGCATGAGCAGTATAGGTTCCTTGAGGAATTTCTCTTTTAATTGGGTGAATGCTATATCACATTCTGGCATCTAAATAAAAGGCTTGTTTTTGCTCATGAGCATGTTAAGGGGTCATATGTGGTCAGCATATTGATGAACAAATCTTCAATAGAAGTTACAGAATTTGATAAATTTTCAGACATCTCAGGTGCATTTTAGCATAGGCCAGTCTTTAATCCCTTTTAGTTTGATGGGGTCTATAGAGACTGAGTCAGGTTTGATGGTAATACCAAGGTATTTGAGGGTTTGTTGTTTGAACTTGTATTTTTCAGTCTTCAAGTAGAGATTATTATCTTGAAGTATTTTTAGAACTTTGTGAGTGATCTGTTGAAGTTCTTCTTTGGTCTTAGCATAGATCAATATATCATCTAAATAGACTATTATGACATCTTAATTAATGAGTGGTTAGAACAATAAATCCATCATTGATTAAAATGTGGTAAGGGAGGTGCACATTCTAAAGAACATGACAGTAAGTTCGAATAAGTCTTTATGAGTTTTGAAAGCAGCTTTCCATGTATCTTGAGGACAAATCCTAATGTTATTATATCTAAGACATATGTCAAGTTTTGTGAAGTATTTTGCACTTTTGAGTTTGTCAAAGATCTGGGATATAAGAGGAATAGGATAGGCATTTTTGATGGTGTGTTCATTGAGGTAGTGATAATCTTGGCAGGGTCATAGTTTTCTGTCTTTCTTTGCTATGAAGAAGAAAGGGGAAGCTATAGGAGATTTAGATAGTTTGATATAGCCTTTGTCAAGATTTTCTTTAAGGAAGGTATTGAGTTCCTGTTCTTCTTTGAGAGATAGTTGATATGATTTCATTGAAATGGAGCAGAAGAAGAGCTTGGTCTCAATTTTGTGATCCCAAGAACAAGGTGGGGGATATCGCTTAGATGCTTTTTTATCAAATACTTTGAGGAAGTCATGGTATTCTTAGAGTACAGCTTTCTTTGGATTGTCCTGTCATTTGGCTTTAAATTGTTGATTGAGAAATATGGAGGTGGAGGTTTTGAAATTGATTTCTTCGAAATCTTGCCCAGTGGGTTCTAGATAGGACAGATTGTTAATTTTGATGGGGTAATTATCATCATGTATTGAGTTAACAAGTTCCTGAAATTGTTTCTGTTTCCAAGGGTGTTGTCTCTATTGTAGGATACCATTTTCCCAATCTATGTCTGGGTTGTGTTGTTGAAGCTATAGAAGGCCTAGGATCATATGGGGGCATCCTAGACTTATGACTTTGGGTTTGATATCTATGTTGATTCTATCAACAGTAATGGTGAGTGGACAGTAATAAGTGGCTGTTCCTTGTTGATTAACAGTACCATCAGCATTTCCAATAGTGATGGAGTTTTTAAGAGGGTGAAGGAGAGGTTTGAGATTATGAAGATCAACAAATAAGAGGTTGATGAAATTTCCTGATGTACTGGAGTCAAGGAGGGTGAGGACTTCCATGTTTCCCTTAGAGTTTGAATCCACATTAAGGCAACAAGAAAGATGTATTACTTGACTGGGTGACTTGTGGAGTTGTACATCATTTATAGAATGTCCTGCATTCTTAAGTGGATAAGATCTAAAAGATGGGGGAAGGAGAGAACTTGATGTGGACTTGGCAAGTCTCCTTAGGCAAAATCCTTGATGTTTTGAATGTCCTGGCAGAAAATTGAATCAAGGATGTCGATTTCTTCATAAATTTCTTTAATCTCACTTTTTTCTGCATCATCTACTAGTTTACATATTCCTAGCATTTTCTTTTTGCTGAGGTGGTGTTTCTCTTGTTTATTGCATAAAATGGTGTTTCTGGGGATATTGCAGGAAAATTGGGTTATAGGGATGTATGGGATGATGAAGAAAGTCATGGGCTGATCCTGGAGGATAAGGATGGTTGTAGGACTTCTCTGAGAGGGCACTTCACAGCTCTGTGACCTTGTTTGTGGCAACAGAAGCAACTGTCTGAGTTTCAGTTGTATTTCTGTTCATCTGTGAATATCACATTGAGGTGTTCTTATACCAGCTGTTCTGCAGCAGCTTTGACTTGTTCTTGGAAAGTCAATTTGTTGTCTTTGGATTTGGAGTTGACATTTTGGTCAAGAAATATTTTGTTTGTCTCCAGATGGATATTGTTGATCCTTTCTGTGATGGCATTGATATCCATCACCATAGGGTCTTTCTGTGGTGGTGAGGAGTGAGGCAGAAGGCTTGGTCAATAAATCAGAGTTTGGAAATTTGACAATTTATGCTTTTGATGTTAGCCTGTTTGGTGTCCTCTAGAATGTCTGGCATTTCTCACAAGATAGCTTTCTTCTATCTAGCAACTTGAGCCTATGTTTGGGCAGCAGTAATCCAAGCATCAAGAGTGTTTACAGAATTTTGTGAAATTGTTTTATATGCAATTTTGGGGTGGAGCCCATTTTTGAAATGGTAGACCTTTTCCATTTCTCCTGTAATTCTGGTCTGTGTGACCAAGGAACAGAATTTGGAGATGTAGACCTCAATGTCTTGATTTTCTTGTAAAAACAATGAGAGATGGTCAAGGACATTGGCTTGAGTGCTAGCTAGTTGGTATGAGATGTCCATCTCTGTCCAGAAGGTGTTGTAAGTAGTGGGCATAAAGCCTGCAGCTGCAGTGGAATTGGTCGTGATATAAGCAGATTTCCATGATGCTGCTGGTCCATCCATATAGGATAGAATCCATAGTATGGCAATGGTATTGTCAATATTGCCAGCAGAGTTATTAAATAGTGTGGCATTTGCTGAGATGTAGAGTTTGATGGCTTCCTTCCATCATTTGTAGTCCTTTGGGTTTCCAAGGAACATTGGTGGAGTGTTAAATTTTGGTTGTTTTGGAGTGGTTGTTGCTATGTTGGATATAGTGGTTGTAGGTGGGTGAGATTGCAGGTTCAGAGGTAGTTGACATGAGTTTCTAGGCGTATTCTGGTTGGGTGTTGGAGATGAGGCTCTGGGTGTTCTAGATGGGTTTAGAGTGTGCAGTGTAGATTGTGTTAGAAGTGGGAGAACAGTAGGTTGTCTTGAAGTTGACTGTATATCAGAAGTGGAGTTAAGAGTGTTTTCTCTATTTGAGAGTTGTTCTCAAATGGTTTGTTCAAATGGGGTGAGAGCAGTATTGGTGGCTCTGGTTCTGATGAAGTGTAGGCATTCTTGTACTGTGTCAGAATCGAGTTTTGTGATATTAAAGAGTTTGTCTACAATGAATGATCATCATTGTAGGAGATACTCATAGGTTCATTCTTTGAGGGTAATATAGGTGGGTTTGTTTTTATAGAAGGTGATAGTATTGTTGAGTTGGGCAGGATCCTGGGTTTGGATCTTGGTGATTATCTTTTCAAGTCTATCTTCTTCTTTGGAGGTGAGTCATTCAAGTTGTGTCCTTGAGAGTTCAACTTCAAGTGACTCAGAAGATTACTTTCCTTTTTTTTTACTAGAGGAAGCAATTGTGGGTGGGTCAAAGGAGAGTAAGGTGCTTGGGAGTTTAAGTGAGGGTTCAGGAGAAGGTAAAGCAGTGTGGGTGGTCAATGTAGTAGCAGTCTCTCTAGATGATGAACTGGATAGGAAAGAGTTCTTTAAATGTTCTCTAGCTTCTTTTCTTTGTTTTGAAGTAGAGGGATATAGAGCTCCTGAGAAGATGGAGTGAGTAATCAATAGGGATGAGGGTCAAGATAGTATTGTGAAGCAAGACACACAGTGTTAAGGTGTTGTGTTAGGTTATTGAAAATTGTGGTTGAAGTAGTTGTCCAAGAAGATGAGAAGGAGTTAGAGTGGGTATAGAAGGCAATAGTGGAAGATTAGGGAGAATTCAGAGTAATGGTTTCAGTTTGGATAAGTCAGTGACCTCAGTTTGACTTCTTCTACAGTGACATGCAGAGTATGTAGGATGACAGGGACTTAGCAGAGGTGTATCAGATTGTCAACTCTTGTTAACATCCTGAAATAAACAGTTGTTGTTAAAGGTTGGATAGACCCTTTTGTGAAGACAAAGATAGTGTGGAGAGTCTAGTAACTGTAGCATAGAGTCCACTTGTGATCAGGAGCCTAGCAATATAGCATAGAGCCAATCAGTGCAGGGAGCTTAGTGATAGGAGCATAAAGCCTGCAGTATAGAGTTGTTTAGCAATAAAACATAGAGCCCTATGAGAAAACCTAGTATAATGCATGTGAAGGTTTGCAAAGGAAGTTATATACTTATGTTATTGCTACCTGGCCTATCTGGAAGACTTGGTGGGCCTTACCACACACTCTAGTGACAAAGGTCTAGCCTAGAGCAGAGTGTAACATGTAAAGGTCAATATGCAATGTACAACACTTATATATGAGCAAACACAAGTAGAGTTTGAGAGAGCAACTGACAAGAGCTCAACTAGGATATTCAAGCAAGAGGTTTATGCATAATATAAACTAGTATATAACTTGGAGTTATACCTACTAATATATCAGCTTATATACAAGTTCTACTATACTATCTATAGACGATGACTTGGTCTAGAGAGTGGGTAGGAACTACTAGTAGTGCAGAATAGAACCATAAAACAAGTGGTGTAGCTAGGAGTCAATACTGGACAAGGTGAGACACTGGAATATAGGAGAATAGAAACATACTACATATTTGAAAAAGATCTGTGCCTAATATAGAAACAGATCAAAAGAAGAAGTATGAGTCAAACATAGAATTATTAGAAGAGAAAATAAACATGTCTAGATCAAGAATGATGTCATCATCCAAATAAGGAAATGAAGTCCCATTGATCATAACATGTCAGCTCCTGAACTATTTTTGTCTAGTAATATTCACATGGACAAACCCATTCTGTCCTGTTGCCTGGAATACAGCTCTCAGGACCAGATATCTCTAGTCTCACCTCTGACTCCTGTAACTATAGCCAAGAGTTAATGCATGTGGAGTAGATCTTACCCACTCCTAATGATCTAGAAATGCCTCTGAATCAGATATCTGTAGGCCCATGGCCTATAACATCAGCTAACTCCATCCCATTCTTTAACTCTAACTTTGAGGAGGAGGATATTGAACATTTTAAAGTGAGAAAAGGCAAAAATATTGGAAAGTTGCCTTCCAAACCTCCTATAACTCCTCTACCATGAGGCCACATCTAACTAGACATGACACCTAGATGTAATGGACATATTCCTGATATCTTTGAGCTCTAGAGAGACCCAGCTAATAGGCAGGTCTCTCATGCATACAACAACCATATAGATGGGATGCTATCATCACATCTCTATTAGGGCCCTTATACAAATACAGTGTATGCAGAAGAATTAGCCATAGTGGCATCTCAAAAAGAGATGCACAGTCATAAATACTATAAGGTAGACCAGAAGAAGAATCTGGTTTACAAGCACACTACTCATGGACTACTTGTGAATGCTAGCAAGTTAGACAAACTGTTAAAGTTTGTCTACAATGTTTATAGACCTGTTCATACTTGTGCCAAAGGGTTCATTTTGATTTGTGAGCTATACATCATAGCTCAATGTCTGGATATAGAAAATCTAGAGAACATTATGATTTATCTCTGTTACCAGACAAACTTCAACCTAGATAACCACCTAGTTGGAACCACTACCCTCATCTAGGATATCCTGGATGCTCAATCTGCCTATGACCTCAACTCAGCTTGAGTAACTAATGTAACTAACTAAACTGAGAAAATGGGATTAAGACAGCCAGTTGATGCTGGCCTCTTTGATAGTGATCAACTTGGTCACTTTATGGTCTTTCACAAGAACCCTGGAATGGGTAACTCTACCCATGGTGTTGCTTTCAACTTTTGATATGCTGTAGATTGTCAATCTATCCACAGGTACACTTTGTGCTGCTTTCATGCACCAGAGGAGCCTGGTTGTGATAAATCAGACAAGAAGCAAAGTACACTTATTCACTTCACCCAATTTATGGCAGCCCTGATGAGTACTCCTAGATTACATTGGGAGTACATCAACTTGTAGAACCAGAGACATTCTAGGCAACAGTTTGTTGCTCAAATAGACTCTGTCTGTTACTATAGATATCTGGTCCTTCAACTAGGAGCCTCAGTCAACCTTATGTTCAACTTGGTGGCTGAGGTATTCATTCACAATAGTGTTGATCTAGCTAAAATTGACTATGCATACATGTTTGAGATTTGATATCTCAATAATGCATATACAGACAATCTGATTCATTGATCTATAATCAATAAATTAGATGACAGGTGACTAAGTTATCTTTGTTGTAATGGAGTAACACCTACCATATCTAGCCAAGATAGATGGCTCCTGCCTTCTAATAGAGACTTAATCCATCTCTACTTCCTAAAGGATAGGGAGTTCACAGATTAGGGGGTAATACCCATTGATCAACCCTACTGGCTCAGAGTGAGTAAACCAATCCATCTATTCTTACTAAGAAGACAGATGTATGCCTCATCAGTTTGTGACTTCTGGGATGCACACAACATGAGGGACTTCTAACTAGTCCCATCTGAATACCAGGTACTTTCTGTGGTCATGGTGTTAACAACTACATCTACCTCTTCATCTTCTGCTATCACCGCCACTGCTACCTTAATGCCCAGGTTGAGCTCATCTATACTGTTACTGCTACCACATAAACAAGAGCCAACTGAAATAATAGTTGACCCACTGCCAACTAATACTGAGGATTCACCAGCATCACCTGCTAGCTTATCCTCACTATTAACATCTGAATCATCATTGACTGATAATGATCAGTCAACGGACTCTACTCTGAAAATGGAGAACCAAGACCTTCCCACTTAGAAAAATACTAGATGATAAGTACAGTATCACTACTGTACATATATCATCTTCCATGCCTTAGGCAGAATGATAAATCATCATTCTGCCCTTTATACCTCTAACCTTCTAACCCACTAACTTCTATTGCACTGTATTTCACAATACAGCCACCAACCTAGACTATCTAAAGTCCAATATTTTAGCATATGCACTACTGCTAGTATCACTACTAGCAATTCAATTTATGACTATTGTATAGCCACATTAACTTAGTGGCTTCACAATCCTCAAAATTAATGTGCTAAGTAATAAACATTCACTTAGCTGTTCAATTTTATATTTATCTTATTTTTTGTGAGACTGATAATTTAGTCTGAATAGGGGATATGTAAGGGCCATACCCTTACTATTATTATATCTATATGTTTATCAGTATTATATAAGCACACCATTACTATTATATAATTATAAAAAGTATATATACTCACATCAGTTGCTTTATAAGCAACTGATCTTACACTACTTGTTCTATATAGTCTCTCAATTATAACAGGTCTGAACTATTTGTAGGCTAAGCACTGTAAGATCAACCCACTGTAAAGCCAAGCTTTACAAAGAGAATCTGTGAGATAGTGAACAGCTTCAATATATCTCACAGTGGTCTTTTCCCCTTATCTTCTTTACAAGATAGGAGTTGAGTAAACAGTAAAGGTGATTTCACCTTTATTATGTCAAATATCTCTATTAGCTTAGACAATTTTATTTTTACCTGGCTATTATTAGTTTTTGATACATCAGTAACATTTATTTGGTAACTTTGAGGAGTAATGTCCTCTAGTTTCACCTTCAACAACTGTCTATGGGTTGTACTCATGAGTCCTCTAGAAGCCATACCTAGCACTGGAGCTGGTGATGTTCCAACACTATATAAAATCAGGAAAAGAAGTTGTGCTAACAGTGACTTGTCTCTTTAGTTGGGAGATATGAGTACAAATAGTACCAGTGTTGCCTATGCATCATCTAATTTAGTCAGTTGGACTAATTTTACTCTTGCTGAATGGTAAGTGGTTACTATGTAAGCAACCAATTTGTTTACATCTTCTCATCTGCTGGTCTGTGATATATTCACTATAGTATTATTTCTGGATCAAAGGGAATTTATTCTCTCCAATCAATGCTGAGTACTGATCCATGCTCTATATGCTTTGACACTCTAATTTGGGTACTGCAGTATATTAAGCTGTTGAACAGCTTGATCAGTATTTATTGTTTCAGAGATAGCAGGGAATAAGTCATGTCATGGTTCTAGTTGTGGGGTCATTGGGGCCTAACAAGAGCTAGGGGATACTCAAGGAGGTTCTCTTCAGTCATGCCAGTTCTGATTGAAGTCACTTATCTTTCAAGAGTCAAAGTTACCCTCATCATGAAAAAAGAAAGTGACTTGAGGTTGACTTGAAGTGGGTTCAAGGCAGGTTTAAGTTAAATTCCTCAAGTCAGGTCTCTATCTTGAGTATGACTTGAAAGTATCTTTTCTCTCTATACTTCAGGTTTATCTGATATTATTTCAATGTAAATTAATCTAATGTTTTTCTGCTCTTATAATAAGGTATTTCAAAGAGCATACAGTAGGCAATACATATCATTTTATAATTATGCATTTGTGTCCTAAGTGTCTTGAAGCCCAAAAATAACTTGAAAAGAGTCCTTAAGATAAAATTTCTTATAAGTGACTTCAAGTCACATTCTTTTTTTCTGATGCTCTCAAGACTCTTTTTTGAACTGAACAAAGGTCTCAGTTTCTCAAGCACTATACACCTCATTTATTAGTGTCAATATGTTGGAACAAGAAGAATCCATCTCTTCTTAATATCATGATATTTTTCACAAAGGTGTTGAACTGTCTTTAAGCACATCTCTATATATACAAAATTATCTAGGGAAGGAGATCTTTAGTTTCTTCAGAATTATTCCTCCATTATAGCTTGTGCATGAGCACAGATTTGCTCTCAATGATGTGGGTTTAACATGTCATTTATTTAAAATAATGACTCTATTTGTCTTCTTCTTTGAATATTTCTTTGAGCTTAAGTGCTTGAATGTCAAGAAATTAAAGAGATATATTTCTATTTCTTTGGTAATAATGTGTAGGCCACCTTCTTGCATAGGCAGGCTTTCATTTTCTGACTGTATACTATACAGTCATTCAATCAGCAAGACACTTTTTTGTTTTTTTTTTTAATAATTAAAATTTTATTACGTGGTGTGCACAAGCAGTTCACACCTAACTAAGTACAAGTACAAAGCTAGAAATAAAAAGAAAATCTAAGAAAATCTAAGAAAGAAACTAAATACATAGAAAAGGCTGAAACAAATAAATATTAACCTAACCAAAACCCTAAGGTTTCCATAGCATAACTAAGTGCCTTCTGAACAACAGCATTGGAACTAGCCAGCATCAAAATAATGATGTCAGAACTTGCATTTGTAATTATTAGTAGCATGTTTAGCACTACAGTTTGAACAAGTAGAGACATGAGGACAAGATATAAAGCTGGGCTTTATAGCAGTTTGATCTTACTGTGCTCAGACTACAAATAGTTCAGACCTGTTGGTATTGGGAGACTATATAGTACAGGCAATGTAAGATCAGTTGCTTATAAAGCAACTGATGTGAGTATATATACTTTTTATGATTACATAACAATAATGGTGTGTTTATACAATAATGATAAACACATAGATATAATTATAGTAAGGGCATGGTCCTTATATACCCCCTATTCAGACTGAATTATTAGTCTCACAAAGAATACAATGAATATAGAGTTGAATGGCCAAGTGAACATTTATCACTTGGCTGAGTAATTCTTGGATATTGAGTAGTTACTAAGTTAAAGTGATTACTCAATAGTAATAGATTGAGTGGCTAGTAGTGATACTAGTGGTAGCATGTATGATGACAGATTGGACTTATAGTCTAGGTTAATGACTGTATTGTGAAACACAGTGATGATAGTGTCAATAGTCTTGACTGAAATAAAGGGGTGAATGGCAGAATGATGATTTATCATTCTGCCTAAGGTATAGGTAACAATGTATGTACAGTAGTGATACTGTACTCATTATATAATGCTTTTTTATGCAAGGAGATCTTGGTTCCCCACTCTAGAAGTAGAATTCATGGACTGATTGTTATCAGTCAATAATGATTCAGAAGTTAATAGTGAGGACAAGCTAGCAGGTGATGCTGGCAAGTCCTCAATATTAGTTGGCAGTGGGTCAACTATCATTTCAGTTGACTCTTGTTCATGTGGTGGTGATGAAGGTGCAGATGAGCTCGACCTGGGCATAGTGGTGGTAGCAGCAGATAAGGAGTGGGGCATGGCAGCTGATGTCACTACCTCAGGGAGTTAAAGGTATTTAGGAGGGACTGGGTGGAAGTCCCTAAGGTTCTGTATATCCCAGAAGTCATGAACTGATAAGGCATACATCCATCTTCTTAGCAAAAATGGATGAATCAGTTTGCCTACTTTGAGCCAGTAGAGTTGATTGATGGGTATTACTCCATGATCCATAAACTCCCTATTCTCTAGGAAGTGGAGATGAATGAGGTCTCAGTCAGAAGGTAGGAGCTATCCACTCTGACCAGGCATACCAGAGGGAACTCTGTTATGACATACAGTAGGTAACTAAGTTGCCTGTCATCCAACTCATCGAATATGGATTGATGAATCAGGTTATCAGAGTATGTATTGTTGAGATATCAAATTCCAAACATATATGCATGGTCAATCTCAGCTGGATTGATGCTATTGTGAATGAACACCTCAGCCACCATGTCAAGTGTAAGATTGGCTGAGGCTTCTGGTTGAAAGACCAGGCACCTATAGTAATGAACAGGGCCCATTTGAGCAACAAACTGTTGCCCAGAGTGCCTCTGGTTCCATAAGTCAATGTACTTCTGATATAATCCAGGAGTACTCATCAAGGTTGCCATAAGACAGGTAAAGTGAATGAGAGTACTTCACTTCTTGTCTGACTTGTTGTGGCCAGGTTCCTCTGGTGCATAGAAGTGACACAGAGTATACCCATGGATGGATCAATGGTCTACTGCATATCAAAAGTTGAAAGCAACACTATGGGTGGGGTTGCCCATCCCAGAGTTCTTGTGGGAGACCATGAAGTGACCAAGCTGGTTGCTATTAAAGAGACCAGCATCAACTGGCTGCCTCAGTCCCATTCTCTTAGTTTGGTTGGTCATATTAGATACTTAAGCCAAATCAAGGTCACAGGCTGGTCAAGCATCCAGAATATTCTGGATGAGGGTAGCGGCCCCAACTGGATGGTTCTCCAGGTTGAAGTTTGTCTGGTAACAGAGATAAATCATAATGTTTTCCAGATTTTCTCTGTCCAGCCTTTGAGCTATGATATATAGCTCACAAATTAAGATGAACCTTCAGCATGAGCATATATGGGTCCATTGACATTGTAGACAAACTTTAACAGTTTGTCTAGCTCACTAGTGTTTGTGGGGAGTCTACAAACTGTGTGTTTGTAAACTGGATTCTTCTTCCAGTCTACCTTGTAGTGTTCATGACCATGCATCTCTTTTCGAGATACCACAATGGCTGATTCTCCTGCATATACATTGTTCATATAGGGACTCCAATAGAGATGCAGTGATAGCATCCTGCCCATACAATTGTTGTGTGCATGAGAGACCTGCCCATTAGCTAGGTCTTTCCAGAGCCTGAAGATGTTGGGAATACATCCATTATGTCCAGGTATCATGTCTAGCCAGACATGGCCTCACAGTAGAGGAGTAATAGGTGGTTGGGAAGGCAGCTTCCTAGCCTTACTACCCTTTCTTGCCTTGTAGTGTTCTATATCCTCCTCCTCAGAGTCAGAGTTATAGAACAGGATAGGGTCAGCTGATGTTGTAGGCCATAGGCCTACAGGTATATGATCTAGAGGTATTTCTAGATCATTAAGAGCAGGCAAAGTCCACTCCACTTATATTAACTCCTGACTATAAGTGCAGGAGTTAGACATGAGATAAGGGATACCTGATCCTGAAGACTGCATGCCAGACAACAGGATGTTTGCCTGGGTGTCAGGCTTGTCCATGTAGATATTACTGGATAAGAATAGCTTGGGGGCCAGAGTGTCGATATGCCTCTGCTTTTTGTGCTGAGGCTCCCCAAGCAGGACTGAAGAGTCCACATAAGATAATAGTGGCCAAGTGTTGGTAGCACTTGACATGGAAGGTGTGGGCTGAGAGAGAGCTCTAGATGAGCTAGCCTATGATGAGGAAGGAACACAAGCTTTAGGTCTCAACAAGCTCACTGGGGGCAGAGAAGCTGGAGGCACAGGTGAGATCTGCACTGACATTGTGATATCAGAGTGAGTCCTCTTTTTAGAAAAGGACTTCATAGTTGAAGATAATTTTGAGCTGGACTCTTCATGAGTCCTGCCTGTAGTAGTAACTGGGGTCATCATTGCTAATGATGCCTGAAGGAGGTCAACTGTGTTGTTCAACCACCAGATGCAATTATCCATGCTTGCAATTTGTGAATCACAGTGATGAATAATCTCAATGAGTTTGTCAAGGATCTGAGTGGTTGACTCATCATACAGGTTGACCAAGTTGATAAGATGGTCACTTAGACCCACCTCATGCAATTGAGCTGCTAGATGAGAGTGTTGCTCATTGTGCTGCTCCTGCAGGATGTCCTGCTTAGTAGTATGTTGTTTGCCTTTACTCCTTGATGAGGAAGGCTGTAACATTGTGGGTTGTTGAGCGATGGGGTTGCTCAATGGAGATGGAGAGTATAGCACTGAGAAGAGGTGGAAGAACACTGGTGGCAGTCCTGGCATTTGGTAAAGTGCCTGTAGGTGCTATACATAGGGGCTATATGGCATAGGCTGGCTGGAGCCAGGAGGAGAGGGCCCAGGCCATGCAGGTGGTGCATCTGTCATCATCATTGTTATTGTCAGTGCTATCAGAGAAGATAAAAGTGTATGATGCTGATCACATGAGTCAAAATTTTGAGGTTAGGATTGAGGCTGGGTCACCTCAGAGAGGTTGAGAGTGGTGTCCATTTTCTGCCTCTCACTAGGACCCAAGGTGGGTCCTACAGAGTAGGTTGTCAGCAGTGCTGAGCTGCCTGAGCTGCTTAGTAGGGTTGGATGGGGCTGCTGGTTGCTCAAGTTGTCATTTGATATGTCTTGATGCAACATGGTAGTGGATGAAAGAGAGAGAAAAAATGGGATGGAAATTATTAACCTATTTCCATATATGAGGCTGCTCAGAGTCAATTCCATTTTTAGAAATTTTATAGATTAGATACCCATCATCCTTTTTTGGAAGGATAACTATGCCATCTCAAGAAATGGATGTCCTGCACACCATGTAGCTCCAGATATTGATCTAGAGCTGAGAGGTCTGTGCAATTACCAGCAGGTTCCCAAGTGGTATTGCTGAGGCTCCATTGAACCTTGAATTTAAGTTGGTTATTGTCAAGATGGCAATGGCCAATAATTTCATCAACAAACTATTCATGTTTGTCATCCAGACCAAAATCATATAGCTCCAGCTGAGTTTAATCCAGAAATGATGTATTATCAGACCCATGGAATAGTCTGAGTAGGCTGATATGGAAAACCAGATGTATTCTTCAGTTTACCAAGGCTTGGGGTAAGTCCAACTTGTAGTTGGATGTCTCTGGGTTACTCTCCATAATCTTATATGGCCCAATAAACTTTGGGCAGAGCTTTCTAGCTCTGTCTTTGGGCATATTAAGGTTTTTCATAGATAAGAAGACCAGGCTACCTAGTCTGATGTTGGGTTTGGTGTCTCAGCACTTATTTGCTTGGTGAGTTTGGAAAACTCATGCCTCGATGATGGCATCATGTGCTACTGCTATATTTAGCAGTATTGCCTCAGCAAATGCCTTCACTCCTCAATGGATAGTATCTGCCATCTGAGAATCTCAGATTATTGATGGCAGGTACCCATAGTTCAACTTGAAAGGAGCAAATTTGGTACTTGCAGAAACACTTGAGTTAATAGCAAACTCAACTAGAGAGGCTTTGTTGACCCAGTTTTTCTGGTTGTACTATACTGTAACTCAAAATATTTGTCCAATATTTCAATTCATACATTCTACTTGGCTATCTGTTTGAGAATGGAACAACATGGACATTAATAGATCAGCACCTAATAGCCTGTGGAGTTTCTTCCACCATGTGGATGTGAACTTCAAGTCTCAATCACTTACTATCAAGCTTGGTAGGCCATGTAGATATACAATGTCATAAATGTAGATGTATGACAGCTCTCTAGCTGTCATATTGGTGTGCACTGGTATTAGGTGCACCATGCTTGTCATTTGGCACAGGACTACCCAAAGGTAATTATAACCTTTGGACTCAGGAAAAGGACCCACAAAGTCTATCCCAATTCCATCCCATGGTCAAGTTGGGATTGGGAGCAAGTAGAGATGTCCACTCAGTTTTGTTGTGGAGGTTTTAGTGTGGGCACAAGTCTTGCACATTTTGCAGTAGTTACAGCAGTCTTTAACTAAAGACAGCCACCAATAGAACTATCTAACATACTCAGCAGTTCTTTGCTCTCCAAAGTGCCCAACTACATTATGGACCTTTGATATAACTGCAGTGATAAGTTGTCTGTCATTAGGGATACAGACAACTTCTGTGTCATAGGCAATCTGTCTCAAGATCATTCCTCAGTCATCAACAGAAAAGTCTTTATACTTCTCTGGATCTTTCTTAATGACACATATGAGTATGTCATCTTTGTATCCAGCAATAATTTTGTCAGCAAAATTATCTATATTCACTGAAAAAGTCTCAGTGGGTGTTGACTAGTGACCATGGCAGAACTATTTTCAGAAGGTTCTGCCAAGCTGCCAGCAGAATGGCAATTGCCAGGGGTAGCAAAACCCAGCAAACCTTTGCGAGGTGTATCATCATCCAATCATTATTTACTCCATTTCTTATACACATACTACTACTACATGACCACCATATCTATTCCCCAAGTCCTCCAGCTGCTAATAAGTTCCCAATGCTCCAAGTACCACCCTCCCCAGTCTCTCCGATGAATAAACTTGCACTTTCAGCCTCTGTGAGTGGTGATATACCTTGTTCCAGCTTATCAAACTCATCCCAGCTATAAACTACACCATCAAGACTGCTAATCCCTCTAGTTCCAAGACTATAGCACCAGCAGGATCCCATTTTCCAGCAAGATAAATTAATGCTGCCTTTTGCACCTCAGCAGGGGCATTTGGGCATTTCTTGACTTGGATAAGATGTTTGATTGGGTGATTATCTCAGTTCTCAATGTACATTCTTAAGCAAGGGTGTCTCAATGGAAGTTGTCAGCACCCAGCATCCAGCTGAGCAGCAGTGGCACAGAGCTTACAATGGTTTTTCATCTTCAACCACCTCATCAACTTGCAACTCAATGGAGCACTGCTGATTACCCTTGCTGGCTACTTTCTTGTTTTCCCCACTCATCCTCCCATTTTCCTTTATTTCTTTTAAAATTTATTGGTATTATTGTCCAAATACAGCTGCTTGTCATATTCATAATCAGCACCTTAGCTGTCACTCACTTGCTTCATGCTCATTAAATGTGTTTCTATTCCTTAATCTCAGCCAATACCTACTAGGGCAGAGAGGACACATCAAATCCTCAAAGTAAGTTACCTGCCCACCTGGTGGCTTCTTGCTTTGCAGTCTGGTGCACTAATGTCCCCCTCCAGCCCAACCTCTAGAAGTGTCCTCCCATACCCTAGTATAGTGCTGATGAGGCTGGACTGGAGAACATTCATTAGTGCAGTGATTATACTACTATTGGTAGTGATTAGATTTGTTTTCATGTTGACCAAGGCAGGTAAAATTCTGGGTGAGGATCTGAGGATGTTGTTGGCCACCAGTAGCCATGATAATAGATTAAAATCACTTATAATTCTAATTTACAACGATAATCTAAGACATCTGATGGAGAAATGCACTAGTGAGACACCTGAGTTCTGCCACATTCTGTCTGTGAGGTTTTGCCCACTGCCAGCAACTGCCAGTTCTGCCAGCCCTAATGGCAAGCTGGCAAACAACTGCCAATAACATTAGTGTTGACCTTCCTAATGATGAACCAAGGGTTTGCATTTTGGTTCTAGGCTTTTTATGTTTCTTATTAATGTTTTCCCCATCAAAGTTAACCATTTGCTTTGCAGCATACTTCTCAAGTTCTGCTGCTTCCAGTTCCTGCTGCTCACATTTCTCTTGGAGGTGTGAACTTCAACACTGAGTTACATTGACTATAGCAGCTACTTGGTCTTCAAATTGTAATTTGATTTCTGATCAGCAATCTATGGGCAAGTCATCTCCATCAGAGTCAATCATATAGTCTGCTTGCACATATTTGCTAGGATAATGTACCTCTCTAGCTATATTGCTTTCATAGTATCAAGACAGGCAATCAGCCACTTTGTTTTATTCACCTTGTATATAGGTGATATCAAAATCAAATCTCAATAAGTAGTTGAGCCAACATTGTTGTCTGCTTGATAAATTAGCTTGAGTTTTTCAAAACTCAAGGGCTTTGTGGTCAGTGATAACATGGAATCGATATCCCACTAGCTTATCTTCCCACTTAAGGAGAGCCTCTAGTATAGCTAGAGTCTCGAGTTCATGCACAGCATAATTCTGCTGTGCAGCTGAAAATTTCTTTGACATAAATCCAGCTAGTCTGCAATCTACCCAGCTGGGGCCTTGACCATATATGGCTCCAATGCCAGTCTTGGAAGCATTGCAAATTACCCATATTGGTTCTCCTGATTTGGGGTTAATAGGATGAACCACTGGTATCTTTTTACAGGTTCATTTAATTATGTCAAAATATTTTTGATGCAAGGAATGCCAGTGGAAGGGTGTTCTATTCTACATGATGGACATCAATGGTCCAGTATATGCTGTTATATCAGCTAGGAAGTTGGACACATAATTCATGAGTCCAACAAACTTTTGCATATCATTGTAGTTGCAAGGATTTCTCCAACTATGGATGCATTCAAGCTTGTCATTATCTGGGTAAATACCTTGGTCATCAATAATATGACCAAGACAGTTGATCTTATCAGCATAAAGTTCAACTTTTGATTTTTTCATGTAGAGCTCATTCTTACAAAGATGCTCAAATATGAGATGCAGATGCTTCTCATGTTCTTTGATCATATCTGAATAGATAAAGATATTATCTAGGTATATGTGAACATGTATTCTGATAGCATCTCGGAATATAACAGTTATTAGGTGTTGAAATATAGCTGGAGCATTATAATCTCCTTGCTGCATGACATTGCTGATATATATTCTCAATATAGTCACAAACACTGTCTTGTGTATGTCTCCAAGCCTGATCCTGATCTGTTTGTAGGTATCTGCTAGATCAATCTTCAATCTAAACTTAGCCCTTATAATATCTTCCCTTATAACCTCTTGATCTGGGAGAGAGGTGATGTCTTTGATGGTATTGTTATTCCATTGCCAACAATCAGTTACTGTTCAAAGATGTCCATCTTTCTTAAAGACACACATCAGAGGAGCAGTCTGTGATATAGATTATGGCTCCCACCATCCAGCATTCATGTATCGGTTGAGTTTGGCATGAAACTCATCTCATAGTGAATGAGGACAATGTGGTAAATGATAAGTATACTGCTTATTTTTGTCAATCAGATAAATTTTGTGATTGACTTCTCAAAATGGTGGTAATCAATCAGGAGTTCCCTGCATCATGTCAGAGAATTCCATCAACCATCTATACTGAAGCCAAGGTAAATCATCCCTTGTCAGGCCTCCATTCCTATCTAGAGGCCAAGTTGGCAGTTCTTTTGGATGTTTGTCTGGAGGCTTCTCCAGGTATTTACTAGAATCCTTTCCCTCCAGATTTGCTTCAGAATCTGAGAATGATAATATATCATTCTCAATTTGAGGCTTAACATCTGTCATACTACAGATGTAGTCCTGTGTAGCTTGCTCAGGGTATTGCTCTTGGGTGAACTCCATCATTTCCACAATGTTATTCTCACTCGAGAGCTTAAAGTGAGTCTGTTTGGGAAATTGGTCAGTGATGTCCCACATAAGACCCTGGCTAGCTATGACAGTGTTCTACTCATCAGGCATCCTAGGGTCATAGTAGTAGTCATGCATTCCAAACATGACTAGTGGGTCATCGACCTTTCATCTAGATCAATGTAAAAAGGTTGATGTTGGCCATGGTTCTTCCTCTCTTGATGAAGATACAACAGTGGCCTTGGTACTGGGAAAAGAAGACATCTTTTCCTCAAATTCCAATGCTGAAGTACTTGCTTCAGCATTTTCTAAGATATGAGGACTACTCTGAGGCAAGTTGCTCGTCTCAGGTCTATTATTGTCCTTGTCAGGAGTGTCCTTGATAGAAATGTTAGCATGTTTCTTACTTTCTGACTGTTCAGACTGTCAGTTTGAATGCTTATCAGTTATTTGATAATGACAGATACATGGGTCATCATTACCCACTATGTCCTGGGCTGGGACTGATGCACCATCTATGATGACACAGTCCCACTCAAAGTCCAGTGTCATCTTGTGCTTTTGTATAAAAGACACACCTAAGATCATGTCATAGCAATCAAAATTTGCTATGCCTAAGTACATAGGATATGAGTTACCTTGTACATTCAGATCACATCTTGCTCTGTATTTTACAAAGGAGCGGCTTCCAACTGTCCCCAGTTGTAGAGTGTGTTGATCAATGAGCTTGTTCACTTTTACATTTGCCAGTTGTGCAAATGCTGGTGACATTCCAGATGTTGAAGAGGCAGAAATGTAATTGGTGGTGTAGGGAGAAAGGTATATTAATTAAATCACAAGCTGTGGCTCGTAATGCAGGTTCATGGGGAGATAAATCAGTAGAGAGGTTATTCAAAGAGGAAACACA
>KQ962452.1:2704-29361 GCA_001563735.1 Leucoagaricus sp. SymC.cos
CAGGCCTGTGGGCTACAGTGGGCTATAAGTGGAAAATATGCCTATGGCACTCGGAGTTTGTGAAGATAGGACACATTCGGTTTAGGAAACTTAATGACGATGAAGAGATTGCGAAGTCAGAGAAAGGATGAGGTCTGACAACAAGGACAAAGTGAGTGTTTTCTTCAAGTTCAGGCACATCTTTTCTCCATTCAACTCGTGTCCGCAGACGTTTTCTTGCCTCCCGCGGCTTGCTGTGCCCAGTGGGCATTTAAACAACTTCTTGAGCAAATATTACTCTTAAAGGACGTGGTCAGAGAACTCAGTAGGTATTTGGACAAGAGATTGAGATAAATATATTGTAAGACCAAGAAAGCACAGAGCAATAACCATACGACGTCGAGATGATGGGAGCTGAAAAGCCTCCGCGTTAAGATGTTGTGTCCCAGTTAATCTTTATTGGGCACCCCTAAGAACTGCTTCTTTGGAGATAATTTGCAGTAGACGCCTGTCAGGATTGATCTGATCAATCTTAATTTGGCGCCGATTGGGTTCGCGTTCACATTTTAGTTTGAAGATAATCGATGTTAGATGCGGATTAAATTTAGTTAGGCGCCGGTCAGGATTAATCTCATCGTGATTTTCCCTTTCCCTTCAACCTTCATCTTCTGAAATCCCAGATTAATCTTGATTAATTTTAATCCTACTTGGCGACTATAGTCGTTGCGGATTAATCATGATTACTGAGGTCCCCGCAGTTTTGAACACTGGACTGGGGATAGTGTGATTCTAGACATTTGCAGATTGCAAGTTTTGAGGAGCTACAAGGTTTCATTATGTTTCTAAGCGGGAACAATGGCTCTGATCATAGAGCATATATATAGAAGTTGATGAGAGGCAGTCGACGAAGGTCACAGGTACCAAAGTTAATTGAACCAAGTATGCATGAGTAGGAGGGGAACGGAAAATCTCTATACAATCTCCACGAGCAAAGAGTCTTCAAGTAGACAACAGATACGTCAACAAGGTGGCGGGACGAGGCACAGATACCCACAATAGGCAAATCGGATCTCTCAGATCGATGATTCTTTGATCAATGATCATTGATTGGAACTGTATGCTCATAGGCACTTGCTGGCATGTGTCCAATGTGGTTCTGGTTCAACGATTCCTATTGTCTCAAAATGAGGGTGTGGGTAAAACTATTCTTGATCCTTTAATGCCAGTGCCAATTCCAGCCACACCATCAATGACTATTACTGCAACTGGTCCCCAAAGTGCTAACAGCATTTCCCTGCCTGCACTGTCATCACCTCCACACCCAAACCCCGTACATATGGTACTGTGTATATCTGTCCAATGAAACAGATGACGGATAGCATTGATCCAAATAGCGCCCATACATAGTACGCTTCTTATTGGTACAGAGCGTGTCTTTCACTCTTCCTTTTTTGTTATTTTATTTTATTTTGTTCGTTATTTGTTCTGTCACCACTTACCGCTATCCAACAGTATATTGCACATCAGGAGTTGAAGGTACGTAAGCAAAGGCTGTATGCGCCCTATGGAAAACCAACAATCGAGGTGTGGATTAGGCGATTTAATTGAACGATGCGTAATTTTGGATAGCTCTGGGACGCTTGCTGGACAGAATCAACCTACGCAGCTATTTGAGCATCACCTAACATACCCCCATTCTTCGTGTACGATTCTTTATGCCCAGTAAGCACCGGGCACCGGCATAGAACTCGATCTTTCATGTCAGGATTTCTGTGAGGAAGAGAGGGTAGGACTACAATTTTCAAGGTTGCACATAGGCAACGGCCATCCGTACGAGGCAAACTAGTGCACTATGACTTCGACAGGGGGACTATTCGAATTCTTGATTGCTTCAACCGATAAATGAGCATGAAGGCGGGATGGAGAACATAGAGGAACACGAACCTTTCAAGAGTCAACTAGGTTTACCATGAACTCCTCGCGCCTTGTTATTCAAAGCATCCTGAATAGCATCGTTGACGGAACGTAGAATCTTCCGTTATTCCGGAGACTTGCTTCTCGGATGAATTTACCTTGGACTCGGGCCACAAAAAGGGACAGGTAAAAGCAGGTCCAGCATAATGGCATTATCTGGCAGCTCAAGAGCATCTGGTAAACTTTCTTAAGCAAGGATTGGTGAACTGGCTGCGGGATTTGCCCCTTATGGGATAGCTTTCCCCATCACCGAATCCACAGTTTCCCTCTCGCAGTTCCAATCCATTTCCTCAACTAAAGAAACTGTGCGCAGGGTAGACATACTTCGACTCTAATAGTCTCAATATGTTAATCAGCGTCGAATAGTTCTAACAGCGTAGGGCTTACCTCTTCTAGGGCTGAGACACCACAGCTACAAACAAACCATGGTTGACCGGACAAAGGCTAGAGTGTACATCGATTCATGCCAGAAGACCCATGGAGTGAAAGAAACATAGGCAGTGGGTACGCTTCTGGCTGTCACTATGACAGGGTCAAAAGAAGTTTCGAGCGGAGGTGAACACTGGGCATAAGTCTGGGAACGGGAAGATTCAAGCAATTCAGAGTGTTAGTCACACACAGTCGTGAAGATGGATTTTGCATTGAGTCGAGCATAAGAAGAGGACAACAGTGGAATTGTGTGCCAAGCATATGATTGCGACAGGGAGATCAGATCAATCAGATGATCTTCCCATACTTAATTACAGTTGTAGGCGCTCGATCACAAGAAGCATAAGTTACAAATGGACAGAAAATACATGAGCTATCAGAAACATGACAACCGTGACAATGAAAATAGCAATGATCGAAAACGTGGCTTCCTTCAACCGAAACAACTATCACAAAGAAATAATTTCCTCTGTTCGGGGGTTCCCAAGGACTTTGGGGACATTCAATGAGGCGATTCCCTCTCCGAAACATGCTGCAGATGGGGAGATTTCAGCTCAAGGCTGTAGAGAAGAGTCTGTATGACGATGTTTTGTAGATGACCCAAGCGAGAAGTTGCTAGTGTGCGAATGCCGGGATCTCGTTGATCGCATTTGAATATAAGAGCAGGAGGGACTGAGGAGGAAAAGAAAGCTGGTGGTGTCCGAGATGTCCCAACAAAAAGAGTGTCACGCTGGAGAAGAGGCTTGGATAGCTCAATCATGTTCTATCTCGGAGGTGATCGCTGAGAAAATCTGGAAACCTGGATGCAGTCCCATGACTCTAAATGAGAGGAGCTCAGACATTGGTCGCAACTGAGTGGATGAGGTTGGTTAAGGGAGCGCACAATGTGTGGAGAGCCTTCCCCTTCCTGCCGTGAATGAGGTAATTGGTGAGGCAGGTGGTCAAATGACAACTCGGGCATTCCACAAGTGCTTTTTTTATTGACGACATTTTCTACCAAGGTTTGAGGCAAGATTGGCGCTGGTACGTCGTTACTTGCTTTAATGTCGGGGCGAGAGTCGTTGGTGCTCGTTTTCTGTCTAATGTCCTCTTCAACACTCTTTGACATTTTGATGGCATCAAGCTTTGCCTACAAGAAGATGTCAGATCGTACGTTCAACACTCATATCACGGCTACTGACCGAGAGGTCACCAACAGATTGAACGCAATCATTCAACAACGACTGTAACTGAATAGGACAATTCCCAATGTCTAACCATGTTTCAGAGACTTCAGTCAACAAAGCACAACATGTAAAGGGCTTGAGAATGTACTCACAAAAAGAACGATTATCATCCAAGTTGACATTCACCGTGTTGCATATTCCAGCAACGTTGAATAAGTTATCGTGCTCGTAATTGTATTGACTTCCTGCTATTTCAGCCACGGTAGTACGGGGCGCAGTGATGTTGAATCTTGACGGATCGCTGGGCAGAGTCATAGATAATGAATGAAAAACCCTCAATTGGAAGTGATACATGTATGTTTTTACAGCGGGGTATGTTTGACTGTTCAGGATCTGGTTCGGAGAGTGCATGCTTTATAAAAGCAACCCTTGTCAGCTCCATGCGCTCCAAAATTAGCTGTGGTGGGAACCTCGGTGCGTGTCGCTGTGACGGGCCTGTGACAATCATAAGCAAATCATAAGCAACTCATAAGCAGTTCGTTCTTCTTCGCATCCCGAATGATCATTCGACATATCGATAGAGAGGCTTCTGATCGTCGGGTTGTGACCATTGCCCATGATATAGTATCAGATATCTGAGGTAGGGTCGCGATCGGTGGGAGAGTTCCAGCTCCCTTTCTCAGTGGTAAAACTTCGTTCCAGCTCTCCTCATCTACCAACTTTCATTCCTTATTTTCTTGTTGAAAGCACCGAGGGGTGATGTCCACGTATAGTGGGTATGGCTCGTAATTCATAGATTGATTCCGAAGGCCATGGTGATAAGAAAAGAAGCATCCCGTGCTTTTGAAAGCATCTACTTGTATCGCATGATATTCTCATGTTTCTATCGTTGCGCCTAACGGCATCAATGAAAGAATCAACTTAAGGAGAATCGTAGGGCTAGTCAAAGTCCTAATCCCGGACTCTTAATCCTTCAATACAGTCACATTCAGGGTAAAAGCTCGTCATGCAGATGACAGATAACGCTACTCCGAATAGCGCTCAAAAGTGGTAAACTTTCGTACATCAAGCGTCTCTCTGATTGGCATTTAAGTGGTACTCTTCCTCTTCACCACAAGTACATTTTGCATTAAGAATTGGACGTGCGCGAGTTAAGTACCAGGGGGTTCTGTATCCTCTATGAGAAAGTGCTCGTTCCACTTGGTCTTAGGTTGTTGTTGATCTCTCGTTTGCACTAGACGAAGGTGGTAATATGGCGAATGGTTCTTAATTCCTGTCGCTTTTCGTCTCTCATCTGCCAGTGATGCACTGTCAGAACCTCTTCACTGATCGACAAGAGTTATCGAGCATCGCGGAGCGTGGTTTTGAGTTTGTCTCAACATCATTATAGAGGTCAAATTCTAGTAATCAACAACTGAATTGTCGACTAGAGTCTTCATTTCATCCATGCATACGTGGCATTGGTAGCTTTGGAATGCTCATGCTGTATAGAGTCAATTTGGGGGAGCCATCTGAGCATCATCTAGTGCGCATCAAAGCGAAGCGACAGGGGTCTTTATATCCAGGTGAACCATATGAGCAAAGGGTTGTGAAATTTGAACGTGCGATACTGTATTGTCTGCGGCATCGATGGGATCCGATAGGCAGAATGACGTGACCAAATGCGCCACAGCGGCAAGGTTCTCTTTGTACGGCAGTGACGCAATAAAGTGTTCGTCAGCTCGTCAAGCCAAATAGTGCCGCTGGACGATATAACGCTCACGAGAACTCGAATTGTGGATCATTTGAGGGAAGCAGAGCTCCAGAGGAGTGCGAAATGGTAAGAATATAAATTGTGGGTGTGAGGGGGGAGAAAAGTGTGGGAAACGGGTGGAGGAAAGGAGGGGAGTAGGCCGGAGAGGTGTGCAGGTGGACGATCGGTGCAGTTTGGATCCAGTGATTTATGAGGTAGTGCCATGGCGTCCAGTGAGTGTCCCTTATTTCTGCCTTGAGGCTCTCCTCTCTCCTCTTCCAATGTCCTCTCCCTCCACCTCCTGGTTGTCCGTTTCCTGACCTTACTAACTCGTCTTCGTCCTCGTCGTCATCTTCGACGCCTCCAGCACCCGCTCCGTCCTCCACTCCGTCCTCAGCCTTCATCCTCGCCTACTTCCCCGGTTACAAACCACGATCATGTTTCCAACGTGGTTCTGGTTCGACGACTCCTATTGTCCCAAGACGAGGGTATGGGTAAAACTATTCCTCCTCCTTTAATGCCAATGCCAATGCCATCCTCATCATCATCAACGTTTGCTACTACAATACCAGGCACCTCCCCCTCTGAACCTCGTACTACCAACTTGGGAAGACATTCCGCATATACTTGTCCAATCAAACAGATGACCAATAGCGTTGATCCAAACAGCACTCGTACATGGTATGCTTCTCATTGGTACAGAGCGTGCCTTCCACTCATCCTCTTCTGTTATTATATTTCATTCTGTCTGTTATTTGTTCCGTCACCACTTATTGCTATCCCACAGTATATTACACATCAGAAGTCGAAGGCATACAAGCAAAGTCTGTACGCTCCCTATGAAAAAATGAGGTGTGGACTAGGTGCTTTAATTGATTAATGGGTAATTTCGGATAGCTCTGGGACGCTTGCTGGACAAAATCAACCTACACAGCTCTTTGAGCATCATCTAACGTATCCCCGTTCTTCGCGTACGATTCTTTACGCCCAGTGAGCATAGGGCGCCGACGTAGAACTCAATCCTTTATATGAGGATTTCGGTGAGGAAGAGATGGCAGGACTACAGTTTTCAACATCACACGTAGAGAGTGGCCACCCGTACGAGGCGAACTTGAGCGCTACGGCATCGACAGCGGGACTATTGGGATTCTTGATTGCTTCAACCGATAAACGAGCGTGAGGATGAGACGGAGAACACAGAGGAACGTGAGCTTTTCAAAAGTCAACAAGGTTGACTGTAAACTTGTTATTCAATGCATCCTGGATAGCGTCATTGACGCACCGCAGAGCCTTCCGTCGTGCAGGAGACTTGCTTTTCGGGCGGACTTGCCTTGGACTCGGACCGCGAGAAGGGACGGGTGAAAGCAGGTCCGGTGGAATGGCGTTATCTGGCGGCTCAAGAACATCTGATAAACTTTCTTAAGCAAGGGCTGGTGAATTAGCTGCGGGATTTGCTCCTTATGGGATAGCTTTCCCCATCACCGAATCCACAGTTTCCCCCTCGCAGTTCCAATCCATTTCCTCAACAAAAGAAACCGTGCACAGGGCAGACCCACTTCGACTCTAACAGTCTCAACATGTTAATCAGAATCGAAGGGTTCTGTCGGCGCAGGGCTTACCTTTTCCAGGGCTGAGACATCACAGCTACAAACCAACCATGGTTGACCGGACAACGGCTAGAGTGTACGCCGATCCGTGCCAGCAGGTCCGTGGAGTGAAAGAAGCGTAGGCAGTGGGTAAGCTTCCGGCTGTCGCTGTGATGAGATCAAGAGAAGTTTCGAGCGGAGGTAAACACTGGGCATGAGTCTGGGAACAGGGAAATCCGAGCGTTAGTTACAGTCAGTCATCCATTTCGAGAAGGTGGCTACTCACTGAGAGTTTGAGAGTAGAGCGCGAGTACTCCTAAAGCCACATCAATGGAGAGATGAAGGTCGTATTAAGTCGAGCTGGGGAAAGGAAAAGGAATTGGACGTACGCTGCGACAGGCAAATCAGATCGATCAGAGCGATCAGATGATCTTCCCACACTTCATTATGGTTGTAGGCGCTCGGATCAAAATCACGGGAAGCGTAAATCATAAGTAGACAAAAGATACATGAGCTATCAGAGAAATGACAATAGTAACAATAATACTAAAAATCATCGAAAACGTGCTTCCTTTTACAGAAACGACTATCACAAATATCTTCCGTTCGGGGCTCTCAAGGACTTTGAGCACATCAATAAGGAGATCTCTTTTCCAACGCATGCTGCGGACGCGAAGCTCAAGCCTGTTAAGAAGAATCTGTATGACGACGTTTTGGTAAATGATCCAAGCGACAAGTTGTTGTGTGAATGCCGGGGTCTTTCCTATCACGTTTGAATGTAGCGGGAATGACTGAGGCAGAAGAGGAAGCTGGTAATGTTGGAGATGTGTCAACCGAGAGTGCGTTACGCTGGAGATGAGACTTGAATAGTTCAATCATGTTCCATCCCGGAGGTGATTGCCGATTAAATCCGGAAACCTGTACGCAGTCGCATGACTTTAGATGAGAGGAGCTCAGACACTGGCCACAATCGAATGGATGAGGTTGGTTAGGGGAGCATACTATATGTGGAGATCCTTCTCCTTCCTGTCGTGACTGAGGTAATTGGTGAGGGAGGTGGTCGAAGAATGACTCGGGTATCCCGCAAGTGCATTTTTCTTTGATGACACACTCTACCAAGGGTTGAGGAAAGATCCCGGGCTCTGGTGCCTCGTTAATTGTTTTGTTCAAATCGGGGTGAGAGTCGCTGGTACTCGGTTTTTGTTCGGTGTCCTCTTCAACACTCTTCAGTATCTTGATGCCATTGAGCTTTGCCTACGAGAAGATATTAGACCATACGTTCGGCACTCGTATTCAATATGGCCACTCACCGAGAGATCTCGGACAGATTGAACGCAGTCCTTCAACAACGACTGCAACTGGACGGGACAATCCCCAAGGTCTACCCATGTTTTGAAGCTTTCAGTCAGTGAATCACAACATGTAAAGGGCGCGAGAATGAACCCACAAAAGGAGCGATTATCATTCAAGCTGACATTCACCGTGTTGCTTGTGCCTGTAACATTGAACGAATTATCGTGTTCATTGTTGTACTGGCTTCCTGCTATATCAGTAACCCTCCCATGGCTGAACTGAGATGATCCCGTTGAACCATTTGACTGGGCCATGCCTCCACAAATGCAGAGCCCTTGCGCGAGATTAGGAAATGTATCCTTCAGCAAAGGATGACTGGTGAATTCTGAGCTCATGGCTCTGAGGTTGTAAGCTATATAAGCAGTTCTACAGTAGCAAGATCACGGTGATTGGAGAATGTTGCAACGGTATTGATTTTTCTGTCTATTATTGGGCGTGGCAGCGGACGAAAGCACATGCTTCCGTGAAATGCCGCTTTTCTCAGGGAAACAAAGACATATTCTGATTGTTCACCGAGGGCCCGGGATGACCTTGCAAAATGATTGTTCGAGGGTCTTATATACTTTTATGGGAGTAGGGACCTTCAAAGACCGCGGTTATTGTGTCTTCTTGATTGAGGTAACCTCTAAGTGAGAAAGACCTGTTCGTCAACTGCACACTTGTGATAGGACCTCGGATAGCGCCTACTCGAGTATAAAGGGCATAGGCGGCGTGAGCTCTTCAGCCGATAGGCTACTAGTAGAGTAAATCCTGGACACAAGTCTCCTCGTAGCCCAAATGCTGCAGGTATGATTTCGGACATGGGAACCATTGAAATTCCGAGGCTGCAAGAGAAACAGAAAAATTAATGAGTAGAAACCAAGGTCAGCCGGATCCTGAGGAGCCTGGGGGAGGACCAAGTATACGATTCGACTCTCGACAAGGCTAGGAATCCTCTTATGATGCCTATCCACCTGGCTGTGTGTCAGTGCAAGGTCCCAATCTGCACGATCAAAGGGGAATAAAAAATGTTGTAAGCAAGGTGAGGCACAATTTAACGCTGGGCCTCAGTTTGCGACATCGGCGCTGGCGAAGTGATTGATGATCATATGTACTTAACACGCTTACCCCTGGGTTGGTTTCAAAAAAGCCCATGTAATCACATTTACTCAAATTCAAGGTACATTTCATGCCAGGAATCAAATGTGCATGATATGCCTCATGAGAAAGTACTCCTTCCGTTTGGCTACTTGATAAGTTCGTTGAATGTCTACTATACCAAAAATCACGGTAAACGAAGTAAACTCGGGCCTACGAGAGGTAAAACTAGAAGAGAAGTCCAGCAGGAACAGGCAATAGACGACAGCGATGTCGTGGCTAGGGAGTATCAATGTTTTGTCACTTTCGTCCCCCCACCTGACTCGGTCACAGAATTTCCTAAGTAATCAGCAAGTCGGGAATCGCGTAGCATGATTTTGAATTCATGATCTTCATATCAGCATCGTGGTCAGAATGTAACACCTGAAAACAGAGGTGTCGACTGGGTTTTTCGTTTCAATGGCGCGACGTTGTAGAGCTTTGGAATGTTTGTGCTGGATAGAACCAGTCTGCGCAGCCATCTGAGCATCATTTAGTGCACCCTCGTTCGTGGCGAGGGATAGTCCATACGAGGTGTATGGTGGTGACAAAAGAAAGTGCGAGCGAGTCAATTGGTTCAAAGAGGTGGAGAGATGGAAACACTTGAAATGGAAAGGATTGAAGGAATTTATACTGCGTACCTCGGGTGCCGAAATCAAAGCATCGATCCGATTCGGGGAAAACCTCGGCTTGGCAATCAAATTCTCGACTCTGCCCGATATGACCCAGACCGTTCATCTACCGCTCATCTTCCGCTTTGATATTCGTTCAAGAGCATAAAGAAGGATCACGACAAGTCCAGACACCGACAGACAGTCTTTCCTAGCAGGTCATGCCGCTATCCCCACGACAACCAAAGAGTAGTCGGGAGCGGTTAATCGGATGCTCAATACCGCCAGCCAGCCACATTTTGTGGAGTCGACAGCGCTATGACGTCGACGGCGGGATTTTTCGGGTGCTTGATCACTTTAACCGACCAACGAACGCGGAGGTGGGGTGAAGAGCACAGAGGACAGTGAGCCTTTTGAAGGTCGACAAGATATAGAGCAAAGCAGAGGATATCAATCAAACGCAGAGCATCGGATATAAGTAAGCCACAGGAGTCAGGAGGTATGGGCAACAGATCCTGTGAGTAAGGATCACAATAACCTCAAGGCCTTCTTTCATTAAAGCGAATCAACAGGGGTCTTTATATACAGGTGGACCGTATGAACAAAATGAGAACGTGCGATATTGTCTGCGGTATCGATGGGATCCGATAGGCAGGATGAGTGATATACGGATGATGGCGTGACGAATTTGGGTCACGGCGGCAAGGTTCTCTTTGTACGGCAGCGATGCAATAAAATGTTGGTCAGCTCGTCAAGCCGAACAGTGCCGCTGGACGATACAACGCACACGACGGCGAATTGTGGATTATTTGTAGTCTCGCCTGCCATCCGTTTTAGGGAATTAGGCCTGAGAAACACTCTATCAACAAGTGATGGAACGGCCGTTCCCTAGAAGAGGAGAGATTGCGCGATCAGTTTCTGATCGGCTGAAAGCACGCACCATTCCCTTATAAGGACGGCTGGCTAAGCGAGACTAATTATTTGAGGGAAACAGAGCTCCAGAGGAGTATGAAATGTTAAGAATATAAACTGTGGGTGGGAGACGGGAGAAAAGTGTGGGAACCAGGCGTGGGAAAGGAGGGAGTAGGCCAGAGGTGTGCGGGTAGGCGATCGGTGCAGCTTGGATCCAGTGATTTATGAGGTAGTGCCATGGCGTCCAGTGAGTGTCCCTTATTTCTGCATTGAGGCTCTCCTCTCTCCTCTTCCAATGTCCTCTCCCTCGCCTCCTCCTGGTCGTTCGTTTCCTGACCCTCCTGACCCCTCTTCTTCGTCCGCGTCGTCATCTTTGACGTCTCCGGCACCTACTCCGTCCTCCACTCCTCCTCCGCCTTCATCCTCGCCTACTTCCCTGATTACAAACCAAGATCATGTTTCCAATGTGATTTTGGTTCGACGATTCCTATTGTCCCAACATGAGGGTATGGGTAAAACTGTTCCTGATCCTTTAATGCCAATGCCAACGCCATCCTCATCATCATCAACGTCTACTACTACAATAGAAGGCACCTCCCCCTCTGAACCTCGTACTACCAACTTGGGAAGACATTCCGCATATACTTGTCCAATCAAACAGATGTCGGATAGCGTTGATCCAAATAGCGTCGATACATGGTATGCTTCTTATTGGTACAGAGCGTGTCTTCCACTCTTCCTCTTCTGTTACTATATTATATTTTGTTTGTTATTTGTTCCGTCACCACTTATCACTATCCCACAGTATATTGCACATCAGGAGTTGAAGGTACGTAAGCAAAGTCTGTACGCTCCCTATGAAGAAATGAGGTATGGACTAGGTGGTTTAATTGATTAATGGGTAATTTCGGATAGCTCTGGGATGCTCGCTGGACAGAATCAACCTACACAGCTATTTGGGTATCATCTAACGTACCCCCGTTCTTCGCGTACAGTTCCTTACACCCAGTGAGCATTGGGCACCGGCATAGGACTCGATCTTTCATATGAGGATTTCTGTGAGGAAGAGATGGTAGGACTACAGTTTTCAAGATCGTACGTGAAGAGTTGCCATCCGTACGAGGCGAACTTGAGCGCTATGACGTCGACAGCGGGACTATTAGGATTCTTAATTGTTTCAACCGATAAACAAGCGTGAAGGTGAGATGGAGAACACAGAGGAACATGAACTTTTCAAAAGTCAGCCTTGCTGACTGTAAACTCCCCGCTCCTCCTGGATAGCGTCATTGACACACCGCAGAGTCTTCCGTCGTGCAGGAGACTTGCTTTTCGGACGAATTTGCCTCGGACTCGGAGCACGAGAAAGGACAGGTGAAAGCAAGTCCGGTGGAATGGCGTTATTTGGCAGCTCAAGAGCATCTGATATACTTTCTTAAGCAAAGGTTGGTGCATTGGCTGCGGGCTTTGCTCCTTAAGGGATAACTTTCCCCATTACCGAATCCACAGTTTCCCTCTCGCAGTTCCAGTCCATTTCCTCAACAAATGAAACCACGCACGGGGTAGACGTACTTCGACTGTAACAACCTCAATATGTTAATCAGCGTCGAAGAGTTCTGTCGGCGTAGGGCTTACCTTTTCCAGGGCTGAGACATCACGGCTACAAACCAACCATGGTTGGCTGGACAAAGGCTAGAGTGTACGCCGATTTGTGCCAGCGGGCCCGTGGAGTGAAAGAAGTATAGGCAGTGGGTACATTTCTGGCAGTCGCCGTGACGAGGTCAAGAGAGGAGGTAAACACTGGGCGCCAGGCACATTGCAGCAGGCAGATCAGATCGATCAGAGGATCTTCCCACACTTTATTACGGTTGTAGGTGCTTGAATCAAAGTCACGAGAAGCCTAAATTACAAATGGACAGAAAAAATACATGAGCTATCAGAGACATGACCACAGCGACAATGATCATAACAGTCATAAAAAACATGGCTTCCTTTTACAGAAACAACTATCACAAACAATTAATTTCCTCCGTTCGGGGCTTCCCAAGGAATTTGAGTACATTCATTGACTCCAACGCATGCTGCAGATGCGGAGATTTCAGCTCAAGGCTGTAGAGAAGGATCTGTGTGACGACGTTTTGGTAAACGATCCAAGCGACCACTCGCTAGTGTGCGAATGCCGGGGTCTCAGTGATCACGTCTGAATGTAGTAGCGGGAGGAACTGAAGTGGAAGAGGAACCTGGTAGTGTTTGAGATGTCTCAACCGAAACAATGTCGCGCCGAAGAAGAGACTCGTATAGTTCAATCATGTTCCATCTCAGAGGTGATCGCTGAGGAAATCTGGAAACCTGAACGCAGTCGCATGACTTTAAATGAGAGGAGCTCAGGCACTGGTTGCAACTGGGTGGATGAGGTTGGTGAAGGTAGCACGCAATATGTGGAGAGCCTTCCCCTTCCTGAGGTGATTGATGATGGAAGTGGCGGAAGGACGACCTGGGTATTCTGCAAGTGCATTTTTCATTGATGACATTCTCTACCAAGGGTTGAGGCAAGATTGGCGCTGGTGCGTCATTACTTGCTTTAATGTGGGGTGGAGAGTCACTGGTGTTCATTTTCTGTCTAGTGTCCTCCTCAACACTCTTCGACATTTTGATGGCATCGAGCTTCACCTATGAGAAGATGTCAGACCATACATTCAACGCTCATATTACTGCTACTCACTGAGAGATCATGAACAGATTGAACACAGTCATTCAACAACGACTGCAAGTGAATAGGACAATCCCCAATGTCTAACCATGTTTTAGAGACCTCAGACAACAAAGCACAACATGTAAAGGGCTGAAGAATGTACTCACAAAAAGAACGATTATCATTCAAGTTGATATTCACTGTGTTGCTTGTTCCAGAAACGTTGAATGAGTTATTGTACTGGTAGTTGTATTGGCTCCCTGCTATTCCAGTCACGGTAGTACGAGGGGTGATGCTGAATCTTGATGAATTGCTGGGCAGAGGCATAGATAACAAATGAAAAACCTTCAAGTGGAAGTAGTGGAGGTATGCCTTTATAGCGGGGTATGTTTGACTGCCTAGCATCTGGCTCGCTATTTAACATCAATCTGGTTTGTCGTTCCTCTTCTGAAATTAGTAACTGTTGCACTGTACGATCAATGTCATCAATGCATGGTCCGCGTTTCTAGCTTCTCATCAATGCATGGTCCACACTTCCATGTCAATTTCATGAGCAGACCACTGATCACGCCAATCACTGTCACAGCTTTCGAATCCTCATTGGACATATTAATGGAGAGGCTGTTAATTGTCGTATTGTGACCATTGCCTAGCAAGATATAGTAGTCAGATATCGGCAGTAGGGTCATGATCAGTTGGGGTTCCAGCTCCCTTTCTCAGTGGTAAAACTTCGTTCCAGCTCTCCTCCTTTACTAACTTTCATTCCTTACACCCCCTCATTATTACTCATAATGAACAAGAAACTCGACGCTTCTTGTTGAAAGCTCTACAGGATGATGTCTAGATGTAGCGGGTATCATTCGTAATCAGTAGATTGATTCTGAAGCCCAGTGACAAAAAAAGAACGATGTCAGAGTGTAAAGAACCTATAGTGGAATGATATCTCTGTATTTTTGTCGTTGCCTCTAACAGCTTTAAACTGATGATTGTTCGTGGCATCAATGAGTGAACAAACTTAAGAAGGATCGTAGTGCCAGTCGAAGTCCTAATCTCGGGCTGTTGATCCTTCAACACAGTCACATTCAGGGTAAAAGCTTGTCATGCAGATGACAGATAGCGCTAATCCAATGGTGCCCAGGCCTCTCTCTAGTTGGTATTAAAGTGGCACTCTTCCTCTTTTGTGATTTATTTTATTTTATTTCTTCGGTCACTGCTATCGCTTCCCACTCATACATTTCACATTAAGAATTGGATGTGCATAAGTTAAGTATTGGAGAATTATGTATCTTCCATGAGAAGGTGCTCTTTCTATTTAGTCTAAGGCTGCTTGATGAGTTCATTGAGTCTCTCATATGCAGTGGACAAACATGATAATCTTGCAAATAGTTCTTAATCCCCGTCGCCTTTCGTTTCTCATCTGATGCACTTACAGAACCTCTTCAGTGATTGACAACAGCTATCGAGCATCGTGGAGCGTGGTTTTGAGTTTGTCTTCACATTAATATAGGGGTCAAATTCTAGTAATCAACAACTGAGGTGTCAACTGGATTCTTCATTTCATCGATGCGTGCATTACATTAGTAGCTCTGGAATGCTCGTACTGGACAGAACCAATTTGGGGGAGCCATCTGAGCATCATCTAGTGCACCTTCGTTCTTCACGTGGGATGATCCAGACGAGGTGTATGGTGGTGACAAAAGAAAGTGTGAGCGAATCAATCGGGGACCTCAGTAATCATGATTAATCTGCAACGACTATAGTCGCCAAGTAGGATTAAAATTAATCAAGATTAATCTGGGATTTCAGAAGATGAAGGTTGAAGGGAAAGGGAAAATCACGATGAGATTAATCCTGACCGGCGCCTAACTAAATTTAATCCGCATCTAACATCGATTATCTTCAAACTAAAATGTGAACGCGAACCCAATCGGCGCCAAATTAAGATTGATCAGATCAATCCTGACAGGCGTCTACTGCAAATTATCTCCAAAGAAGCAGTTCTTAGGGGTGCCCAATAAAGATTAACTGGGACACAACATCTTAACGCGGAGGCTTTTCAGCTCCCATCATCTCGACGTCGTATGGTTATTGCTCTGTGCTTTCTTGGTCTTACAATATATTTATCTCAATCTCTTGTCCAAATACCTACTGAGTTCTCTGACCACGTCCTTTAAGAGTAATATTTGCTCAAGAAGTTGTTTAAATGCCCACTGGGCACAGCAAGCCGCGGGAGGCAAGAAAACGTCTGTGGACACGAGTTGAATGGAGAAAAGATGTGCCTGAACTTGAAGAAAACACTCACTTTGTCCTTGTTGTCAGACCTCATCCTTTCTCTGACTTCGCAATCTCTTCATCGTCATTAAGTTTCCTAAACCGAATGTGTCCTATCTTCACAAACTCCGAGCGCCATGGGCATATTTTCCACTTATAGCCCACTGTAGCCCACAGGCCTGCGAGCCGACGATTAGACCCAGGCACATGGAGGGTGCCGACTATGCCGAGCTTCTCGTGAATCAGCTTGAGAGTCCAATGAAAAGTTGGTTGTGTATCGGACTTGTGAGGACGGTTTCTGCATTGCCATGAACTTCACCCCTAAGACGGCTTTGACTTACTCACATGATACCAATTGCCAACATTCTGCTGGCATCTGGAAAACTTGTTTCCAATGACCTCCAGTGGAACGCGACTCCCTTCACGATCTTGTTCTTACTCCATCGAGAAATGACAACGTTACCCATATGTGAACCTTGATGGACCAGCAATGAGAGGACGACCTAACAACTCCCACTTACAAATGAAATTTAGCATCGACGCGTTCGCGGTCGAACGCACCTTTTCCTCGTTGTCCTTGCGCGTGATCAATGGCTTCCTGGCTGCTGGGGCTATGGAGCCAATCTATTTTAGAGGTATAAGAATGAGGAGTCAGTTTAATAGCCAAGTAAAACACACACCTGGCGCCTTAGCATGGAATGTATCGATAATTTGAGTTTGCACATCCTTGTTATGTTTTTCTTCTTGATGAGTATGGCGACTGGAGGTGAAGAAAGATAGACGATGCAAACAGAACGCTTTGGATCATCCAAACACGGATAATCCATTGATGGGCTTCTTCCACGAGTCGTATTCCACAACAGACCGACTCTCTTTGAAGCCAACCTCATCGTGTTCTTACCGAATACTGTGAACTGAAACCCTCAGCCATTAAATCGCGGCATCGCTCGTATCGCCGCTAGCCAGGCGAACTTTGTTGATCGCGGAGCACAATACATCTTGCTTCTTCATATCGCATTCCATTTGTTACCGTGATGAGTGTTTGCGCGTTCATTACTGACAACACTGTTACAGCATGCTCGCATCAATACCTTTGATATTAATGTGCGGATCAATGAACCACAGGATACTGTTTTTGGATAAGGGAGCCAGGGCAGTCCTGACGCCATTGCTATCACATGACCACGTGAAAAGTGAGTACTCACACCTCAAACAATTCAACCTCGAAACTTATCTTCGAAAGTTGTCAGGATTCAACCAACGAGTCTGATTCGTTGATAAGTCCGATGCCTGGTGCGAGAGTTTCTTGTCAATGGTAAATCGAGGAAGGAATCAATGAAAGGCAGCAAGGGGAGCGAATGAGAATCATACCTTAGTGAAGAAGTTGACACTGTTTATTGTCTCGTAACTAGGAAACACAATGTAAGCGATTCTGAATTGACAACAACTTGACGAGGGTCAAATTCGGAAGATTTCGGGACATGTGTGTAGGACGTAGTGAAGACAACGCTTCCGTCGATAGGACATGCCTTCGAAGTCACGCGTAAGCGCTACCAAATTCTGGTGCACCTCGACGAGGTCTGTTGTTGGGATTGACTTTTGATGAATGACTTGAACGCCGCGCACCAATTTGCAGTGGTTTCCCAAGCACCTCCCAGGAATCTTGGAGTAGAATAATGCCGGGCCAAGACCATGCAAGTACGTCAAAAACTCTTGAGCCTTGTAACCAGAATTACCCTTTTCTGTGATATCCCCTCGAGGTCAATCAAAAGAGCCTGGAAGATATTGAGTGGTTTCAGCAACAAGCTTGCCATGTTCCTTCCAGATAGTATCATCCTTGAGAGTACCCCAGTCCCAGGTTGCAATATCGTCACCATCATCACAGATATCTTGATTTCTACGCCAGAATGAGAGTATAAAGAGAGGAACGTTGAGTGCACAGATGTGTATGAGATCATCTGCGAAGCATGTCAAGTTCACACAAAATGATGACATAGTGTGAAAATGTTGATGCGACATAACGTTCAGTTTGTAAACATACAGAGAGGATGCAGAGAGGATGTAGTACAAAGGGGTGTCGGCGTTGACTCTTTCTCTCGCGACGTTGATCTAATCAGTCAGGGTTGATCCGAATCACTCCTGCACAGTTCGATCAGCTTATATCAGTCTATATCGCTGGGAGTCGATGTCGGACATCTGATGGCAACGTTTAACTAGTTCGAGGAAGGAAAACTGAGGCTTCCTTCCAGCGTTGTAAGCACTCCTGCTCCAGAGAAGCATACATAGCAGCACGCCTGTGCGCATATGCAGAGAATCCAGGCAGTTGGGCATTACGGCTTGCCAATTCTGTCCATGTGTCAGACAACTTACTGAACGACATAACCGTGCGCCGGAATTCTTCATTGAGAATTCGAAGCTCTTCTCGAAGGCGGTCAACAAGGGCTCTATCACGAAACCAGCGCGCGCGTTCAACTGTGATACTCCGGTAATCAGGATAGGGGATTGAAGACAATCTAAGCAGGAATGGCATACTTTCAATCACCCACTCATCTTGCGACATATGCTCTGGCTTCCCTATAGCCCAATACCACGGATTTTTTTTGGTTGAATCACCAAGTTTGTGTGTGTATAGCGGACTCTTGACCCATAAATCATCAGGGGTAAGAGGAAGTATTCCATGGGCAGCCCCCAATGTCTTCAGGAACTGGTATACCCCTTGATATTTCACCAGTAAATTTTCTTTCCGCTGATTTACGGCTTTCAACTCTGCCCGACCACGCGTATCCTTGCCTGAGACGCCAACTATCTTCTTGGATGCCTTGAGGTAATCGGCTTTATGGATCTCCTCCCGAAGAGCTCGAAGTATATCAAAGGCATGACCACGACGCAGTTGAACTTCAGCTCTGGCAGCCTCAGTGAGGCCAAGGTTTTGATGCTGGCTGAGCTCAAAAAATGAGGGTAATCGTAGTTGCGTGCTGCCAATATTGTTGTCATCAATTTCTGGCAAAGGTCGGAGAGCCGGGAACAGATCAGATTGTTGACCTCGCCAGGTACGGAGCATGTCTGAAATGAAACTGGTATCAACGACAGTCTCACTGAGATCACTGCCCTCATTTGAATTCCTTTGAAGCTCAGTTCTGTATTGGAGAGTCTGTTAGTAGAGAAGTGTGGTAAACAACAATCTAAGTAACTTACAGGTATTCTTCTAGCTCGAGACCTTGAAGGATGAACTTCGTGATGCCGTGGTCCCGATCTGACTCTTCATCCACGAGCTCAGCATAAGCTTTGAGTTGAGAAGGAGCTTAAGGGTCGATGAGGAGCGATTTGAATTAGGCATGCCAGAAGACACAAACCTTTATCATAAATTTCAAACTTTCCTGGGTTTGATTTTGTTGCAGAGCTATCAAGCTCCCACTTCACTTGTAGTTCTTGTGGAAGGCTTTCCGTAAAACTTTGAAATGCCGCCTGGGATTCTTCAAGCTCTTTGGACCATCGTTGAACCTGCCTGTACAAAGAGGTGCCTATTTTAAAAAAACTTCAGAAAATTATCACTGATTGTTATCAGCAAACTATTCAACGCACCCATCTGTATCACTTTACACCAGTTCCAGTAACCATTAAAGTCGTCGAGCATGTCGTGGCGGTGACCCTCATTCAACTCCTTCGTCGAATAAGCAGCATGATTCTGCTCAGACCATGCGCTCTCTATTCCCTCGCCACAGGTCATGCCAGAGTAGAGCTTGTAGAAGAATGCATGCCGTATCTGGCATTCCAAACCATGGCCGTGTATGTGCAATTTGGGAATAGCACCTCGAAGGGAATCTCTAACCTTGCTGCATAGATGTGGGAAGTGTTGTTCAAAGCGTGAGACTAGGTTGATAGAGTATTGACACCAGATGTCATAGCTCAGTAGGATCCATCGCTGCTTCAGACCTTCAAGTCCAAGAGCATGGGCTAAAGCATAATCTGTTCTTGAATAGCTGAATGGAGAAGACGGTCAGAGACAACTTGGGGCTTGTGAGGAGTCCGGACAAAGCTTACGCCTCTCCTTTATCAAGGTCGACCACTCCCTCGGGTAGATATACCTGATGACGCATGCATTGAATCGCCACGATGCCTGAAACAGCCACGTCCTTGAACTTGACATGATCTTGCTGCCGGACTGCTTTGAGCTTGGTGCATGTTGATGCCTGTTTAAGGAATTTGAAGGTTTGAGCTTTCACTGTGCTCAAAATATGCACTTGCCTCCTTCTGAGTTTCAAGAGCCTTGATATGTGCTTTGTATGCCGATTGCTCAACAAAATAAGCATGACCGTTCAGAAGAGCTTTGTCGTCAGGATCGTCTTTCTTTTTCTTTCGTTGAAGGCGAAAGTTCCCGTCAGCTGAAACAAATAGCGTGTAAATATGGCTGTGATAAATGGCGAATTTGAGCACACATCTTAACAGTACAACCGGAGCTCTTACGTCTCAAAGTCTGGTGCATTATTGAGTACATCTTCATCGACATTGAAACCAATTTCTGGGCATGCTGGACAGCGAACTGCAAGACACCCCGGCCGTCGTAATCTCAATATTGCATCAATGTTATGATCTTGGCCCGACCATCGACGAAGGGCTAAGTAACGCCAAACTCTCATTACAAGCATCATAGCTAGATATCGATCCTTGTATTTTGTATCAGATATGATTGACTTTTGGGGAATTAGAAACAGGGCTCACCTGCACATGATGGGGAAAGGTTGCATTTGTGTGCCGTTTGAGGGCTTCATAGTAGTCATATGCAGAGGTTTTAGCACTGAGGGAGTGCCGATGGAAATCCTTCAGCACGGCAAAGGTGAACATTGTCCTTGGCTTATGGAGAGTTGGAGGGAAGAGCTGACGGCGGATGAGCTGGAGAATCTGATCATATGGGTGACCCGAAGGGGAGCAAATGCAAGCGCTGACCCATCGCTGGTGTATACCATTGGTATGAACTACAACACATTCCATGGGGGGGTTCTTGTTTAAGGGACATGGCTCCCCATTATGTCCAAGGTGAATCACGAAGTTGAGAGCATGGAGGGATGATCGCTCGAAGTATGTTCCTGTCCATCGCTGAATATGGTGGAACGGGTGGTTGATGTGTTGTGCCTTGATGCACGTTCTGCAGACTGGGATCGAGTAGAAGCACTCTAGACAACGATACAGGGGACGTCGATCTTCGGAGTCATCGGTCTGACTAGATTGCCCAAGGCAACCCGAGCAAGCCCCATTGTGATCTGCACCATTCTCAAGGGCAATGATTTCTTCTTGGATGACCCGAAGCACTTCAGGAGTGAAAATTTCGAGCTTGGTAGACATTGTCTAAGCACTAGGTGAGTCCATGTCCCCGTGTAATTACACGAATACACACCTGCTTCCGGCTCGGTTCAGCCTGTGATTCTCCGCTTACTATGGTCTCAGCAAGCTCAGGGTTACCCATCTCATTGTGCTGTTGCTGCAAACTATTGTCGTTGGTCTTCCTTGATGAGCGACCAATGAGTATTTGACCCTCGCTTTGGCCTAACTTGAACTGAACAGCATTGTCATGCTTCGCCTTCTTCCTAGGAGGCCGGAGGGTGTCGATGTCAATGATGCCTTTCCGACCCTCGCCTTTTCCCATAACACAGTGGAAGGACAAGTCAAATGGAACGTAAATACGATGAAATAGCAAGATCAGGGCAAGGGGCACTCAGATGGGTGTTGAGCTTATATCATATTGTCGCGAACCTGGATTTGATAATAATGATGTCCTTGATGGACCACGATTGACGTTAACGGACAAAATGCCTGGTACCGGTAATCAAATAGTATATTGCAGAAACATGCGAAATCTATCAACCAGAAGCAGCAGCAAGCAGATTAGTAGGCACACTACGAAAGGATCTTCCCTTGTTGCCACCTCGAAAAGGTGTAATGTCTGCTCTTTCATCTTGGAATTCCATGACCTCGTACCTCCGGCCCCAAAACTGGTTTGGCTCAAGACAATGGACCAGCTGCCCTTTTCTGTGAGGTCTCGTGGGGATGATATGGCGGAAAGGAATAAGCAGAACCTTGCTAATTGGTGGTGGAATGAAGACACGGATTTCCTCCCCATCAATGCCCTTAAACAATCCAGTGTGATTGTCCCATGTTCCGTCTTCAAACGCAGAGTAACTGGAAATGGTTACTCTAAGGCAGCCAAAGGTCTTGAGGTGAGGGAGCTTAATGAGCCAATAGTTATCCGCTAAAGAATAAATGAGTGGATTTCTAGAGCAGCATTTAAGAGGCGCTCACGGATCAGGGGACGAGACCCCAGATCATGAGAAATTCCTGGGTTCACCACATCAGGCGCCCAGCAGTGGTCAGATGCTGATTCTATGATTTCAAGAGGGTCATGTTCGGGCGTTCTGGGGCGATCCTCTTCTTTTCTGGGTGCCAGTAGAGAGCAGAGGTTGGGAATGTATCGAGCCGTGTATTCAAGAAGACCGCCTTCATTAACTTGGTAGTATTCATTTGCTTCACTAGAGCAATGAATCAGTCAAATCTAACCAAGTAGAAACAAAGTCTTAGATACAAATCTCACAGCTCAAACGCGAGGTTCTGAACCTTCACCCGCTGCAATTGGTTCACTTGGGTAGACAGGGCATTCATTTCGATGCTAGCAATTCCAGTTATTGCAACGGATTTGACAACCCCCGACCGACCCTTGAGTGGCCCTTTAGTCACAACAATGTGGAGATTTTCAAGGTGGGCAAATGTTGGATCCCTCATATCAACCAATTTAGCAATTGTAAAGGGACCGCGGGGAGGCGGCTTTCCGAAGCGAAGCCCATCAGCTGCAAACTCAACGTAATAAATTGGAGTGACGACTTGGGTCATCTGAGTATACAGAACATCAATTACTTTCATTTATTTGACTTAATGATTCAGGTACTCACTGTCACGAGTGGATTACAAATTACAACAGTATCATCCTTGTCATTAACAGCAATGATATAACCCGTTAACCCTGCATCCACCCCTGCCTTAATGGTGACCCGATCTCCGATTTTATAATACCGGCGTAGGAACAGGCGAGGAATCTGGGCTGAGGCCAAAGAATCAAGGAGGAGAAGGTAGGCATATGTTGGAGTAAGTTCCTTGATTATGCCAATCGAGTCAGCATAGGTCGAGCCAACCACCTTCACCTTGTCACCTTCCTTCAGCTCCCTAGCAGAAGCTAGATGAAATGTATGAAGTTTGGATGTAGGTGGAATAGAAAGCGATGGGAGGAAGGGTTGCAATTGTTCAATGGTTGGATGAATGCAAACATGATGACACTGGGAAGGTGATATGCTGAGTAAGAGAAATCCTGATGCATCAAAAGTGAGGTCGTGGTAGCAGTATCTGATAGGTGGGGAACTCGATGTGCTTGAAAACAACGGGCCAGGAGCAGCACCAATCGGAGTTGGGAGGGCTAGAGCTGAAGGAGGGGGATTGGGAGTTGAATGTAGAGGATCAGGGATTTCTGTGACACTGAGAGGGCCGGAAGCTGCAAATGCCTTTTTTAAATCAAAAAGACATGGTTGTGGAATGGAATGGGGTCCTCTAGCTCGCTTGCATTGAGGACTGGGAGGTTTGTAATCTAGACGTGGAACCACAACAACCTCAAGATTGTCGCCTGTATGTTTCTCATCAAGTTCTCGAAGCTTCACCTCCAAACTTGGTTCTAGACAACTGCGCCGAAGCTTTGCAGACTTAGGCCTGGGAAGGCCAGTTTGAAGAACAAAGGCTAGGTCATTCATGTAGGGAGCAACTTTGAGATGTATCCAATCCCCAGGAGCAACACTAAAGGGAGGAAGCCGTCGATTAAGCAGAGCTACTCCATCAATGAAGGGGATGCGACGTATCTCCCACCATCTTACTCCAGGAATTCCGTTGCAAATCCCAACAACATCATTCCATTCCCAGGCTTCCACAAGTATGCGACCCTGCATACAAAGAGGAGCAAATGTGCTCCTGGGAGGCTTGGTGCATGGGCGCGATTTCCCAGTCTTAGTGAGCTCAACGAGCCTGAGCACACGATGCATAATTTCGAACACAACAGCTGCCTCTGATCCAACCTGTGAAAACATACTTTGTTATGTTGAAATGATTCATGCAGCTGGAATTAGTGACGACCTACATTCACGGGTACTTCCCAAAGCTCCCAGTCGTGATCGGTGTTTGGAGGTAGGCTGAATTCATGATACTTGAAAGGCTTGGGTTTCTTGATATTCACACCACCTAGTTCAGAATCATCACCGTCATCATCAAGAGTGTGAATGGGTCTTGCATGTTGGGACCTACTCCACTTTTCTATGACGTGTCTCAGTGAATTCCCCCTTTTCAAGACCTCAATCTCAAGGTTTCATCGAGTATGACCACCAGTATCCTCAATAAGATCACGATCATCGACAACAAATGCTAGAATCGATTAACAGGGTGTTTGTTGTATGGAAATATTGGGTAAGGATTACCTTCGTTCTCGCCTACTAGGTTATCCCAACCCCCTCCCTCTTCCTCACTGTCCTCGTCGTCTTCAACCGCCTGTAAATCAAGGAAACGGTGTTGACCAGGGTTTGCTCTTGTCCGCTTCTTTGGCCTCTGCTGGACATGAATGGGCATGAGGGTTAGACGGGCGATGCACGCACATGTTGCAAAGATAGAGGCAATGAAGGTGGTAAAGACATGCGATCATCAACGTCTTGATACTGTGTTGTCTCACGGAACTTTTGGAGTTGACCCACAGAATTTATCTCACAATCATCCTACATATGAGTTAGTTGAAAATCAGAAACTGAAGACGAGTCGCGTAGCGTAATAAGATAAGATCACCTCTCGGGGTGAAGGTGCATTTGCCAGGGCGTTAGGTGTCCCCAGATTTTCTACAGAGTTAGGAGTGAATTCCTGCTAGAAGAGGGCAATGAGATATAGGAAGTGTTGTAGGGATCCAGTAACTAGAGAACCTCCCTGTTCATGGTGTATTTTAAACATATCTAGACCCTGACCGTTAGCAAAATGGTATTCAGAGGTAGGCTCATCGCTCATACCCAAAAATACAAAGCGGAGTTTGTGGAACTCGAGTGTTGAATGCTGCGGCAGAACGCTAGGCCTTATGTCAAACTATACATATAGATGTCAGTCTGATTGCCGAAAATCATAGTTGAAGTACGGTTCTCACGATGATATAAAATACTTTATAGCTGTACTTCTAGGGCTCTATGCTATTGCACATTAAATGAAGGCAGAAGCGATATTTAAGGTCTGCTCTGATACTGAAGAAAATAAGTCAGTTGTTGTTGGACGACCGTGACGCGTCGTTGAAGTATCAAGGAAAGTCAACGTTGTAGTGACCTTAGCAATATGAGCATGGAAACTTTAGGGCCGGTTTAGTCATGTGCACTGTCTCATTCTTTCGAGTCAGTTTTGCGGCGCCGTGCCCCGATTCAACTCTTCAGCTGAAAAGCTTAATCGCTTGATGCCTTCATTTCCTCCGTCATGGGATCTTCAAACTGTGGTTAATGGTTGGCATTCAGAGCAAATGTTTAGGGCTTATTAACTGCAATGGTGTGTGATTGGGATGCTCGGAGTTGTTCCATAGATGCGACATCTGCAATTAATCCGGCCACTCTCAGCACTTGTTCATAGTGTGAAAATCAGGCTTACATTCACCTTAAGTAATTAATTGATTGGCATGATGGTTGTAAACATAAGAGGTCAATGAGCAAGGTGATTGAAGGAGGGAGCACAGCAAGTGTCTATTTATTCCAACTGTCTATTCGAGTCACGGTTTGGCTTTTCATGGCTGCAGATGCAGGGATCCGATTTAAAGCAAGGTTCGTGGAACACAGGCCAAGGTGACTTTGCTTCATCGATGCAGGCCAAGGTGACTTTGCTTCATCGCATGTTATGACTTCACGCTGGAGGATTTGTGGATCACTTGTTGATTTATTTTGGACCGCAGTATACAGGATAGATTGTCAATATTTACCCTTGAACAGAACACTGTTTGTTAGTCGAATTTCTTGATCGGGCTGAATGCTGAATTTTGTGCAGCAACATTTCTCCCCAAGCACCATGGTGCATAGCTCAAGACCAATGCCAGCATGACAGGAACTGGTAGCCATGTGGTGCCATATATATATGGATGTATGGGAACATACCAGCCACTGGGACACATGGGAAAGACAGCAAGTTGAAGGTGTACTTGACCCCTAGCCACAGGTGAGAGCAGCAACCTGAGAGGTGGTTGTAACTGTATAGTGGAGGTCCAGAAATGAATTCCTATGATCACGTGTAAATCTTGCGCAAGTTTTGCATGTGATCCATGACAATGCTAGGATAACTCTAATGTCAGGCGTCATTTGAAACTACATAATTCATGTAGCCTGCGTGGCTAATGATTAATCAACAATTTTGTAACTTGGACAAAGAGTATTTGCAACCCACATGCGAGACTGGGGGCCTTCGGTGGCATTCTTTTTAAGTAAACAGACAAGGACAAAACCAATCACAATGATAGTCAATTCTGATGACTGTTCTGCTAGTTCAAGATAGAATTTAGTGCAAGCCACTGAAGGCATCCATGAGGTGTGTGGCTCGTAACTCAACAGAATTCTTCACAGGATCCAAACAATTGCTGATGGACTTTCTGTTGGAAAATGGGTAGCTGTAGGTGGCAAATGCATGCTGAGGCCATGAGTGTACACATTGACCGTGTCATTGCGTCGTCCTTGTGCACTGTCTTCCTGTGTCATCACACCACAATAGTGCACTGTTCCTTGGTTTTCTATTGTTCCTTCATGTTTTATGGACACT
>KQ962453.1:0-28605 GCA_001563735.1 Leucoagaricus sp. SymC.cos
CACAGTCGAAGCCCAGGTACGTCTTCAGTCTCCTTTGAGTGAAATCATCCAACCTTACCAATTTAGTGCAAGCTCTTCCTCTCCATCAAACCTCTCTTTAACGGCAAACCCGTCATGCTCGTCATTAATAAAATCGACGTTACCCGCCTCGAGGATCTGACACCAGAAAACCGTGTACTCGTTCAAGAAATCATTAACTCGGAAGGTGTCTCCTCCTTTCAAGTATCATGTTACTCAGAAGAAGGCGTCATGGAGCTTAAAAACAAGGCCTGCGATGCTCTCCTCGCACATCGTGTCGATAACAAGCTCAAGGGTAGTAAAATCAATGCGATCGCTAACCGGATACATGTCGCTCAGCCCACACCTCGAGATAACGTGGTTCGGGAACCGATTATCCCTGATGCAGTGAAGGAGAGGAAGAAGTATGATAAGAACGATCCTCAGAGACGCAAGTTGTTGAGAGACGAGGAGGCTGAGGAGGGCGGTGCTGGCGTATTCAACATCAACATGAACAGTGCGTTGGTCCGATTATGATTTTTTCAGATTGCTCTGACGCGATTTTAGGGGACTACATCCTCTCATCCGGGTGGAAAATGGACATTATACCCGAAATCATGGACGGCAAAAACATTGCAGACTTCATCGATCCCGATATCACCGAGAAACTTGAAGCTCTCGAACGGGAAGAAGAAAAACTCGAAGCCGAAGGGTTTTATGATAGCGACGAGGAACTGGTTCGTCCTCAGCCCCTCCATCCTCCTGTTTACCACTGACTCATTATTCTTTCATCTCTAGTTCGACTCCGCCGACGAGCGGGAAGCAGCTGAAGCCCAAATTGCCCTCGCACACAAGATCCAATCACAATCCATCAAGAAATCGAAGAAGAATCAAGCCCGTCTACCACGTACAGCCGGTCTCCGAACACTCACGGAACTCACTGACGAGCTCACCAAAGCCGGTTTGGACCCAAGTCGAATCCAGGAACGTGCAGAGCGGCTTGCTAAAATCCAAGCCGTACAGAGGAAGAGGAAGCGAGGGGAGGAAGATGAACAGATGGATGTTGATGATGAGGATGATGAGGGAGATAGGGATGAGGATGAAGAGATGGATGTAGATGGTGAAGAACTGCCTTCGAGTAAGAAGGTCAAGACGAATTCTGGCGGTGTTGTTGCGAAACGGATGCCAAAATCAGATCGTTCGTTGGCCGGTTTGCGGGACGAAGCTGTACGTCGCAACTCCTTTTTCCCTCTTCACTTCGTGTCTCTGATTCACTTGTTCATGTAGCAAGCCACTCGGGCTACAAAACTGCGCAATCTCGGGCAAAGGCCCCGGAATATGCTCGCCAAAGCTGGCGAGAGCGATCGCGCCATCAAAGTCAAAATGGTGCGTATTGAGTCAGTTTTTTTCATTTATAATTCATCAATTGACATTGCGTGTTTAATAGCCCAAACATTTATTCGCGGGCAAACGGAAAGCCGGGAAGACCGACAGAAGATGAAGAGCTCATGTTCACTGCCGCTCTTATCTTACTGTTGTTTATACTTCCTTCCTTCTATGTACATATGCTCATACGTCGTTGCCGAATGTACTTTTCGCCACCTCTTATTCCAGACTAGGCTACTTCATTCTGAAAATCGGAAGATTACACCAAATATATCGCAGCAAGTAGGAACAGTATGTGTTGTGCACCGAACGCTACTGCCTTGTGGCTTACACCGAAATCAGAGTGCCCCCAGCCAACCAATCCCAATGCCCTTACCCGCCTCCCTCTTCAACCACTTTAAAGCCCGCTTATCATCTGTTAAATACGGCCCAAGAACCCGCAAACATTCTTTATTATGTTTTCTCAACCATGATATCTCTTCTCGTGTCAGCATGGACTCATTCACCATGCGAGTTTGGATTGGTACGCAAGTGAGACGCTCAAAACCGAGCCAGACTTTGCTTTCCGATTCACGTGTAGTTTGGACGTGCTTGACAACTAGAGCTGATTTGAGTCCGATGCCCCACTCGTCCATAAGTTCTGCCAATGAGCGGACGTCTCAGGGTCGAAATGGTCTGAGTAGCGTCATAGGGGGACGTACGGAAAGCTAATTCACTGGTGATAACGTGTCCTGGAGTAAGAGGAACCGAACTACTGAATGAGAGACCGCCTTCACGGACTGTCAAAAATGAGCCTGGTCCATGTCTGATATCATGCTACGACGGGACATCAAGACAATGCTCGTTGAATTGACAAATATCAAGACGCACACTATAATGCATACCATTCCTCCCCAAAGTCATCTTCTTCAATCCATCTAATTGATGTCCGAACGTGCCATCCGGAAAAATAGCATTATGAAGTGAAATCTATAGCGAGGGATTGGGTTAACGAGCAGAATAGGATGTCGAAGGAAGAAACATGCATGAGCCTGTAAAAGCCTCGTATATACTTTGCCTTGATCCGGCGTAGGTTTCCCAAAATGAAAACTCCTACTCGTAGTACAAGTCCCAACTCTATATTGTCCTCCGGAGTCTCTGTGCCTGAATTAAGCCCCTATTTCACATTTTTTTCAGTGAATTCTGAAGTATGACTTACACAAGGTAAGGCGCGTCTGGATCGATTACCCTCGCGATATATTCGTTCGGTTCAAAATGAGGTATCGCAATGTCCGGTCCTGACGCAGAAATCGTTTCGTATGCAAGTCCCGTAAACCCCTTTTGTTTCATCTGGAACTCTTCGAGTCGCCATGCAGCTTCATGTTCGGTTACCTCGTAGCCTGAATTGAGTTTGTTTTCGAGCCAGGCGAGAAATCGCACCTATGAGTAGAACAAGCGAGTGCTAGAAAATAAGTTGAGCAGCGACACAGAGTGAGGACATACGAATGCAACGCCATCCCTAATATACGCCATCCTCAATCCCTCGAGTTCTGTATCATTCTTCAACGCCATCATATACTCCACTCTGTTGGGAGCAAGCGTAAATCGGGAATGTGTGAGTGCCAACGTTATCGCATAGGATGTCGACGGTGGAACCAACAACTATAAGAATCCAAAAACACACACATGTGCACGTAGTGAATAACCTTGGATTCTGCGAAGGTGGAGTATAGACTCACCTTTCCCTCTCCCCACTCATTCTGTCTTAAGAAAGACCATAAATCCATGTAATTCCTCCGTTCCACGACCATCTTCTCAAGATAGTCCGTAACGGCTTCATCTATCTTTGAAGAATCAAGGAAGAGAATGGTCTTGTTCAGTCCGATGAATAAGTATGCACGAAAGAGTGGGTTGAAGAGTATATCAAGGCCTCGGAGGTTGAGGGTCCATGCTATATGAAATGAGGAGTGAATAAGCTACTGCGGTAGGGGTAGGAGAGAAAGGAAGGCGTACCGATACAAGCTAGCGAGTTGACCAACATCCCGACATGCATCTGTTGAGCCGTCGGCTGTGTATTCTTCGAATGCGAAAGAATAGAAGGCGGTTGTGCTTGAATCCATTCCCTCAACTTGTACAACTTGTATCTTGTATCCCTCCCTGTTATTCCCGTCCAGAAATAGTCAGTCAAACCTCGGCATGCAATAGAGAAGGGAAAACACGCACCTGTATACTCAATACCCTGAACATAAACAACACCCCTCGGTTTTCCGGGCTTGTTCCTCCAAACCAAATCGACCAAATTCTGACGGGGAAAAACGAATTTACAGTCCAAACTCTCAAGTTTGGAATGGATCAAAGCGGCTTTTTCGTGTGAAATCATTCTGGCATCGATTCCAATCCTTTGGCCTTCGCTTAATAGCGTCTGGATTCGTATAGCGCGGCAACGAACATCAACACAAAACGATACGATAAGAATAGAGACATCAGCATTAGCATAAAGTGTACTTATGTCAGAAATTTCCTTCCGCTCCTCGAACCGAAGAGGGAAGATTACGTACCAAGAAGAACTCGACCCAGTCTTTGTACATTTTCTGTGGGAAACCATGATCGACACCGGCTTTAATAATCGTCCAGTTCCTGTCGGTTTGCGTTTCGGCTTGTGGCCAGTATCGTGGGCCTGTAACCAGATACGCGGAATCTCTGGTAATAACGGCGTCGCCTTTCGGACCAGTGAACCTAGAGTATTAGGTGTATGAGCATGGCCCATGTGCGAGGGAAAGGCGATATTTGCAAGGAGATAGAGAGCACGATTTACCCCGTGATGTATTCGAGACGTTTGTCACATGCTGCGACACACTCGGACCCATGAGCGTCTTCCGACAGCACAATGCTAGCATATAACAGCATGATTAATACAAGGGGCACAGAGTGGAGGAAGAGTCAACGCACTAATAGTCCACACCCGCCTTCTCCATCTCCGTTCTCAGATTTGCAAGCCTTCCCGTCGTATTAATGCTCCTGCCCAGAATATTCCCCACATCCTCAATCCTCCTCTCTAACGCATTCCCAACAGATGCACTTATCAAATCGGAAGGTAGAGGTCTGGGTCTCGGTGTAGTAGACAAACTACTCAAGGTGAGCTTGGAGTCGTTGCTATGAGCTATACTATCGCTTGGTTCCGATGATACATCGTAATCGTAGTCATCGTCTAATGGAGACTGAGGACTTCGGATACCGTGTGATGATTCCGCGGCTCTAGGAATGGGAGGCACGAGTTCCCTGTCTCTACCTCTTGGTCGATGACTTTCAAAGTCAGGAGATGATGCACGTTTTGATTGGGACAGTAAAGTCATCAATGACCGAGACCTTTCCCTAGGCTTTCCAGTCAACTCAGCCTCAGCTTCTTCCTCGTTCCTTTCCAACTCATTCTTTGATATTGGCCGTATAGGTCTGCGTCCCCGAGGATGCCATGAGGGTGTCTCAGAGACAGCGCTGCCAGAAAGCCTGCGTTCTTGCGTCTGAGAGCTGGTAGGAAAGTTAGTGAGTGGTGTAGGGGTAGGAGGAAGAGGGGAGGTAAGAGGAGGTACAGACGACTCGCGGCGGTTCTCTGAGGGCGAAATTGGAGTGGGATCTGGCTCTCGGTTTGGTTGTAATTTGTCAGGAGAATCACGTTCAACGGCTTTGGACCTCTGATCTGAATTTATTGATGGTTGGGGCTCCCGATTTAGGGACGCACTGGACTGGCCGAAGATGGCTCGGATATGTGGTTCTGGGCGGCTGGCGATCAGCCAGATCAAAGGAGAAGCTGGATGTTGGGTCGTCATCTGACGGATGAGCGAAACAATTTCTTGCTGCCGCCGTTCCCCTTTACATTTATCCAGGCCGTCAAGGATTATCAGTATAGTCTCGTGGACCCCTTCGAAGAGTTTTTGGACGACAACTGGCTGCAGAATAAATCGCTTGAATTGTTCGGCCATCGACTTCTGAACGACTCTAGGGTCATGCAGAATTATTTCAACCACATGCTTGCGGTATGACGGGTACTTGATAGCAAGCTGATACGCGATAGTGGTGAAGACGCGCTGTGGATCGTTGCGTCTATTCGCCCTTGAGAAGAAGAGCGTGGCCCCCAGTATGGACGCTTCGGATGCAGCTTCGAGTTCAGAGAAGGTCTGCATAATGGCGGTCTTGCCAACGCCTGCAGGTCCCCTGACCCATTGTATACTCGTTGCGCGAAGAGGGTTATGAGCCCATAACTGGAGGTCCGCTAGCATGTTAAGGTGTGCACTGGGAGGACAACGGGGAGGAGGGTCTCGTTCTGATGAGTCGAATTCCGCTCCAGGAAGAGAATATTTTCCAAGAAGCTGTATCGCGTGTGCTTCATTTTGATTTGCATAATTTGCCACTTGTTGATGTTGATGCTTGAGTATCACTGGCATCACAAGGATAGACATAATGCATTCCTTACCAATTGTTGGATTATTGAGCAGAAAATTGTGGGCACCCTTGAATAGTCCCATGCCAGGACTGCTGCTTGCGAGCCAACTCATGGCTGTTGAGGGGGAAGAAAGGAACCTAAGAGGCTGTGGCTTCATGGGCCCAGCGGTAAATCGCTAGTCCAAATCCGCGAAGGTCATGTCATTAACGGTGTTAAGCGCCTGAGCCACGTGGGAGCATGTGAGATACGCTTTCTGTGCTGAGTTCGAGTCGTTGCTCAGTTGGGCTGGTGCGTCAGCATTTCAAATCTCAACATCAGCACTTCCACAGTAAAATCGTTGCCCTCTCTTTCAGTCACCGCCCTTATGCTCGCAAAACGTCCCTCAGAGATTACACCTGTATTCTCAGCCAAAACATCATCAACATGACTGCTGTCAAAATTGAGCGCGCACCTTATGTATGACACCCCTATGTGTTGACATGATTATGCGCATTGTGCGACGTTGCTTACGCCTCGGGCTATACACAAAAATATCAGAATCCGTCAAAATGAGGAGTACCCACTAATATTCCTTTATCGATGAACCTGAACAGGTGCACAGGATTGCAGAAAACAATAGGGCAAAAACTCAAATGGTAAAATCCGCCACTGATTTAAACGAGTCTAGTACGCGTGGCGGAAATCACCGGCACCGCTGCTCACGTTCATTCATATTTCATTGTCAAAGCACTGCAAATCACCGCATATCCCTCAATCTGGACATCTAAGAGCTATTCACCGGTACCTGGAAAGAGCCGAAAAATCCAACAGTCTATACTTAGAAAATGAAGACCTCTTATTCACTATTTCCCTTCCAGCTCCACCTCCAATCGCATCTACATCCCCGGTGAAAATCCCAGAAAAATAACAGCCAATGTATTGCATCAACTAAGTATGTACGTATGTATACAAACAACCAACAATCGAATCCACTGTTCAACATTCACCATCAAGGCGAACACATCTGTGGAGAAGTCAACGAAGATCGAAAAGCGTAGGGATCAACACCTAATGTTGATACTGTTAAGTAGATCTGGGGTAACTCGGTAAAGGGTTATACACAAGTATAACCCACGAAACGGGAAAACTGTCTGGAAGAGGAAGGTATGGTCAGCCAGTGTATATACCTACTGGTAGAGTATGTGTGTATGTAGGTCGGTAGATAGTAAAACAGGTAAAGCAGACCTTCAAGAAGAAAAGAAAAGGGAAAAGCAAAGCAAAGCAGAGAAGACGGGATATATATCTGTATATCAACACAAGTCAAGCGCAGCGAAAAGGGTGGGTGAAGCAAGTGGAGCAGACACAATACGCAAAATCCACTCCGATTCCATATCCACAAAGTAAAGCAAAGACCCATCCAATATCCTTCCATCATCCGTGTACAGGGGAACGGAAAGCGAGAGTCAGGAATAAATCTGCAACGGGCGCACATCACAAAGAGGTTCCATCAAACCACAAAATGAGTGTCCCAGGGAAGAAACGCGCGCAAGAGAGAGAGAGAGAGAGAGAGAGATCCAGAGGTGTCCGAGAAATCAAGAGATAAATTAGCAATCCGAACGAGCTGAGTCGACCAAGGCGGCGGGGAATAAAATAAATAGGTGATCCGGCCTCAATGTGAGGTCAAAAAGAAGCATGGGGTTTTAAGGTGTCGAGAGTCAAGGGAGAGAGGTGGAGAGAGAGAGATGCGGAGAAAAAGAAAAGGAGAACCAGGAACGGGGAGATCAAACACGCGCATCTAGAGAAAGTAAGAAAAAGCAGCGTAAAGCAGGGGAAAAAAAGGCTTAATCCCAATCAATAGCCATCCCTACAGGTCCAGGGGCAATTCCAATCCCTCTATCCACTTCTCTCTTCAACCACTTCAATGCAACTTTATCATCCTTCAAATGCGGCCTCAGCGCATCCCAACATTTCTGATTATGCTCTTTCAGCCACGATTTCTCTTCTTTCGTCAACATCGACTCTTTCACCATACGTGTTTGAATAGGTACACATGTGAGTCGTTCAAAACCTAACCAGACGTCTCCGTTGAATTCGTGTCTGGTTTGGACGCGTCTGACTATGAGTGCTGATCCGATTCGGACTCCCCATTTGCCTTTAATGTCTGTGAGATGGATTGGCGGTGTGTTGTGGAGAAAGAGACGGTGGGGACGTACAAAAACCGGTTTCGTTGGTGATTACGTGTCCTGGCACGAGGGGAACTAAACTATTGAATCCGTGATCTCCTTCATGTACACTCAAGACTGAGCCGAATCCATGTCCGGTACCGTGCTACAAGAAATCAAACACGTCAACAGAACCTTTTAAGCACTGAATTTTTTGAAGACACACCACATAATTCAACCCATCCTTCCACCATACCTTTCTCGCTAACACGTCCAACTGAGATCCAGACGTGCCTTCAGGGAAGACCATACTATCGATCGCAATCTATGATAATGAAGAACGAAATTAATAAAATGAAGAAAGGAAGGAGAAAGACTATACGTACATGACCTTGCAACACCCTCGTATACGCTTCACTCTGATCAGGTGTAGGCCGTCCGAAATGAACAGTCCTAGTTGTATCACAAGTCCCATCTCTATACTGCCCTCCTGAATCACTACAAAGGACAAAGAGAAAAAAAACAACGCATCTGCACCCCATTCAACCATCTCGACAAATAACAAATACTCACTTGAGATACGGCGTATCCCGATCAATCATCCTCGCACTATGTTTCTTGGGCACATAATGCGGTATCGCACCGTTCGGTCCCGAAGCTGAAATCGTCTCATAAGCAAGACCCATAAACTTCTTTTGTCTCATTCGGAATTCTTTAATTCGCCAAGCGGCTTCCCATTCGGTTATGTCGTATCTCGAGTTGAGTTCGTTGTCAAGCCAGGCGAGGAATTGTACCTGTACAGGGACGAATATGAGTGAGTGTTAGAATATGGATTATTCGGGTGGCGAGGATGAAGACGTACAAAAGCAACTCCATCCCGAATGTAAGCTTTCCTCAGGCCTTCAAGTTCTGTGTCATTCTTGAGAGTCATCATATCTTCCACTCTATTCCGAGCAAGTGTATATCGCAAATGCGTAAGCATCAACGAAATCGCGTACGACGTTGTTTGAGGAATCAACAACTGCACATTGCCCGACCAACCTGTTGATTAGTCTATCGCCACTAAGGTACTTTAAAACGTTTAGATAGACACACCTTTCCTTCACCCCACTCCCTTTTCCTCAAAAATGGCCACAAATCCGTATAATTCCTCCGTTCTACATTCATCTTCTCAAGATAATTCGCCACAGCTTCATCTACTTTGGAAGAATCGAGGAAGAGAATGGTTTTGTCTAGTCCGATGAAGAGGTAGGCATGGAAAACTGGGTTGAAAGGTATATCGATGCCATAAAGGTTGAGTGTCCATGCTATGAGGGCGATGTGAGCAAGCGAAGAGTAGAACTGTATAAGCAGGTGAAAGAGGGGAAGCGAACGCACAAATGCATGATAATGAATTGACCAACATTCCGACGTTCATCTGCTGTGGGGTAGGTTCTCTGTTCTTCACATACAACGGAATAGCAGGTGGTTGTGCTTTAATCCATTCTCTCAGCTTGTGCAACTTGAAGGACGCATCCCGCCCTACATTGGGTCCACAACGTTTACAAAGATTAGCCGCCTTGTTTAAGGCCATATGGAAATCTGAACACACCCGTATATTTCATGGCACGAATATAAACCAAATTTCTTGGTTTTCCCGGTTTATTCTTCCAAACCAGATCAACAAGATTATGTGAAGGGAAGGAGAACTTGCAATCAAGGCCGATGAGTTCGCGATGAAGGACCGTCGCATTTTCATGAGAAATAAATCGAGCGTCGAGTCCAATTCGTTGACCCTTGCTCAATAACGTCTGTGCATTACATCGAATGATAGGACCCAAAAAGGACAAGCAGTAGGGTATCATTAGCTCATGTCAATACTTTATTTCCCTCGTTCCCGCAAAGTGGGTCCGAGGTGTCAGGAAGAGGAATCAGTACGTACCAAGAGAAACTCAATCCAGTCTTTATGCCCAGAGTCCTGCGAATCATCGTGACCAACCCCGACTTGGATAATCATCCAGCTCTTGTCCGTTTCAGCTTTGGCTCGTGCCCAGTATTGTGGGGTTGTGACCAAGTAGGCGGAATCTCTCGTAATGATTGCATCGCCTTTCGCGCCCGTGAAGCTAATCATATAGTGTGAGTGTAAGTAGAAGAATTCTCAAATGGCTGACTTACCCCGTAATGAACTCGAGACGCTTGTCGCTGGCAGCAACGTACTCAGTCCCATGGGCGTCTCCTGATGGCACGAGACTAAAACATTAAGGCTCAATCAGCACCAATGTGCCATGAGGGGGGCTGACAACAGTAAACGCACTAATAATGAACGTCCGCCCCCTCCATCAGAGCTCTCAAATCCGCAAGTCTTTCAGTCGTGTTGACAGTCTTATCCTGAATACTCTCCACATCACCCTGGATCCGTCTCTCTAGCGCACTTTCCACAAGGGTACCCGTAGAATCAGATGCCATAAGTGGAGGTCTAGGTGTCGGTAGAGTAGATCGAGTACTTGAACCGCCTTGATTTAATTGGGAGTTAGTGATAGGAGCTTTATCGTCGCTTGATTCCGCCGACACATCAGAATCAATATCATCGTCCAACAAAGGTCGAGGCCTTCGACTGTCGTGCAATAACCTGGAGGTTTTGAGAATGGGAAGTGTCAATTCCCTGCCTCTACTTCTTGATCTGCTTCTCCACCGTTCAGTCTCGGAAGATGTTTTATGTTCGGATCGGGATAGCGATGCCAAGGACAAGCGAGACCTTTCCCTCCTTCTCATTAACTCAGCCCCAACTTCCTTCTCGTTCTTCTCCAACCCCTTTGTTGATGTTACCCGTGACCCGCATCCCCGATGATGCTCTGAGGGGATGTCAACAACAGTGTCAGCAGGATGTCTGTGTTCTTGTGCCTTGGAGGCGGAGGGGAAATCAATAAACGGTGGAGGGGTAGTAAGTGTAACGGGAGGAGGTACAGATGGCTTGTGGTGGACCACTGAAGGTGAAATGGAAGGTAGATTTGCCTCTCGATTTGTTTGTAATTTGTCGTGCGAGTCGCATTCAACGTCCTCGGATGTCTGATCTGGTTTCAAGGAGACTGGGAGGGGGATCGCACCGACCTGAGTAAAGACAGCCTTAATATGTGGCTCTGGGCGACTGGCGATAAGCCAGATCAGAGGAGAGGTAGGATGCTGAGTGGTCATCTGACGGATGAGCGATGCAATCTCTTGTTGCTGGCGATCTCCTTTACACTTGTCTAGGCCGTCAAGGATTATTAGCATGGTTTCGTGGAGCCCTTCGAAGAGTTTCTCAACGACAACTGGTTGCAAAATAAATCGCTTGAACTGTTCGGTCATCGATTTCTGAATGACTTTAGGGTCATGCAGAATCATTTTCACCACGTACTTGCGGTATGGTGGGTACTTGACGGCAAGCTGGTAGGCGATGGTGATAAAGACGCGCTGTGGATCATTGCGTTTGTTCGCCTTTGAGAAGAAGAGCGTAGCGCCTAGAATGGATTCTTCGGATGCAGCTTCGAGTTCAGAGAAGGTCTGCATAATGGCGGTCTTGCCGACGCCTGCAAGTCCGCTGACCCATCGTAAACTCGTTTCGCGAAGAGGGTTATGAGCCCATGATTGGAGGTCCTGTATTATGTCGAGGTGTGCACCCGGAGGGCAACGGGGAGGAGGATCTCGCTCAGATGAGTCAAATTCCGCGCCAGGAAGTGAGAAATTGACAAGAAGCTGTATTGCGTTTGTTTCATTCTGGTTTGTATAATTTGCCACTTGACGATGGTGACGCGTGAGTATCGCGCTAATAGGAACGATTCATCCCTTACCAATTGTCGGATTATTGAGCAAAAAATTGTGAGCGCCCTTGAACAGTCCAATGGTAGGACTACTGTTAGCGAAGTCACTCATGATCGTTGAAGAGAAGGGAAAGCAATATTGGTGGCTGTGGTCTCAAGGCCTCATGGATCAAGAGGGTTCTGTCAGTCGCAAATGAACGCACCGCTCTGCCAAAAGACGTTCCAGCTGACGTGAAAGTCACCACGTCAGCAGCTTTCCATACAGTACGCTATCATTTCCCCCGTCAACACTGGCTTAATTTAATCTAATCTGATCCAGCAACCTTGTAGCCTCCGTTCTTAACCTTCTGACAAATCGATTCTGTTGCACAGGAATTTCGGTTCATGCTGAGACGTTAACCGTCTTGGGCGACACGAGTAAACGTGGAACGGGTGGTTGTTCTAACTCAATTAAAGCCAGTATTAAGTACCGCAGACAACGGACAAAGGATTAGTTAGAGATACGGCTAGCATTGCTTCCGTTTTTTGTTTTTGAGCGTTCGCCGTTCGATAAGCTAAAATGCTAAAAGTACAACTTATTAGCTCCCTGGGCTCCCGCCAAGCCGCGAGGAGCGACCGACCCAAAGTTGGTCGGCGGCGAGTAGTGAAGGTGGGGTTACTATATACTAGTTTCTAATCCAAGTATGTGGGTATATGAAAGCGTTTATAATTCAAGTGAACGATTAGCCGCTGGGAAATTCATAGAGTCTAACAAAAAAGTGGTATCTCCTCCGACATTGCAATACCTTGATACCGCACTCTTCAATGATTACGTTCTTCAAAGAATTGTTTATCAAGAGTCGGGGACACGGCGCGCACAAGCGCCATTAGTCCAAATCCAAGCCCGGTGATTAAGGTCGAAACATGAGAAGCACGTTTACTGATATTCAACTGAGTTAAGTAGAGCGCCGAATGTTTACCACTAGTCACTCACTAGGAGTCGGGTCAGAAAACGGCCTCGCCGTCATTATGCTTGCACTTCCAGCCAAAGACTCCTTTTGCAAGGTCACCACTGGCGGAGCGAAGCATTGTGTTATGAAAGGCATGTGCAGGGTCACCGGCCATTCATTCATATTTCATTATCGCTGCACTGCATATCCCGACCCCGACGCCTGTGCACAGGTGCCATTGAGATATAGTACAAGCATTTTCGGCTCATCTGACTACAAACCGAACCTCTGATCTTTGCTACAACACTAAGAATGAAACCCGAAGTAAATAATATTCAGTACATTGCGCCCACTGTGCAGGTATATATACAACAACCAGTAACCAAATCCGCCGTTCACCATCAAGGCGAGACGCAAAGTTCTGGGGAGCAGCGTGTGCTGCTATCAAGTAGAAGTCGAAGAAGATCAAAGTACCTGGTATCGATGTGATAAAAAGAGGTAACGTTAGATCTGGGGTAACTGGGTAAAGGGTTATACACAAATATAACCCATGAAATGGGAAAACTGCCTGGAAGAGGGTGCTATGGTCAGCCGCTATATATACTTAGAGTATGTATGTATGTAGGTCAGTAGATAGTAAAACAGGTAAAGCAGAGCTTCAAGAAGAAAAGAAAAGGGAAGAGAAAGAGCAAAGCCGAGAAGAGAAAAAGAGAGGGGAGATTTTTCTGCATATCAACGCAAATCAGATGCAGCGAAAAGGGTGGATGGGTGAAGCAAGTGGAGCAGACACAATGCGAGAAATCCATTCCGATTCCACATCCGCGAAGCGAAGCGAAGAACCAACCGAAATCCTTCCATCATCCGTGTATAGGAGAACGGAAAGCGAGAGTCGGGAATAAATCTGCAACGGGCGCACATCACAAAGAGGTTCCATCAAACCACAAAATGAGTGTCCCAGCGAAGACACGCGAGAGAAAGAGAGAGAGATCCAGAGTTGTCCGAGGAGTCGAGAGATAAATTAGCAACCCGAACGAGCTGAGTCGACCAAGGCGGCGGGGAATATTAATAGATAGGCGATCCGGCCTCAATATGAGGTCGAAAAGAAGCATGGGGTTTTAAGGTGTCGCAAGGAGAGTCGAGGGTCGAAGGAGGGAGACGGAGAGAGAGATGGGGAGAAAAAGAAAAGGAGAACCGGGAACGGGGAAAGCAAACACGCGCATCTAAAGAAAGTAAGAGAAAGCAGCGTAAAGCAGGAAAAAAAAAAGACAGCTCAATCCCAATCAATAGCCATCCCTCCAGGTCCGCTGGCAATTCCAATCCCTCTATCCGCCTCTCTCTTTAACCACTTCAACGCAACCTTATCATCCTTCAAATACGGACTCAGCACATCCCAACATTTCTGATTATGCTCCTTCAACCACGATTTCTCTTCTTTCGTCAACATCGACTCTTTCACCATACGTGTTTGAATGGGTACACATGTGATTCGTTCAAAACCTAACCAGATGTTTCCGTTGAATTCGTGTTTGGTTTGGACGCGTCTGACTATGAGTGCTGATTCGATTCGGACTCCCCATTTGTTTTTGATGTCTGTGAGATAGATTAGTGGTGTGTTATGGAGAAAGAGATGGTGGGGACGTACAGAAACCGGGTTCGTTGGTGATTACGTGTCCTGGCATGAGAGGGGCTGAACTGTTGAATCCGTGATCTCCTTCATGTACAGTCAAGAACGAGCCGAATCCATGTCCAGTACCGTGCTACAAGAAATTAAACACGTCAACAAAATCTTTTAAGTGCCGAGTTCGTAAAAGCGCACCATATAATTCAACCCATCCTTCCACAATGCCTTTCTCGCTAAAACGTCCAACTGATATCCAGACGTGCCTTCAGGGAAGACCGCGCTATCGATCGCAATCTATGATAACGAAGAACGAGATTAATAAGATGAAGAAAGGAAGGAGGAAGAATATACGTACATGACCTTGCAACACCCTCGTATACGCTTCACTCTGATCAGGTGTAGGCCGTCCGAAATGAACAGTCCTAGTTGTATCACAAGTCCCATCTCTATACTGCCCTCCCGAATCACTACAGAGAACAAAGAGAAAGAAAGAAAAACAACGCATCAGCACCCCATTCAACCATCTCGACAAATGTCAAACACTCACTTGAGATACGGCGTATCCCGATCAATCATCCTCGCACTATGTTTCTTGGGCGCATAATGCGGTATCGCACCGTTCGGTCCCGAAGCCGAAACCGTCTCATAAGCAAGACCCATAAACTTCCTTTGTTTCATTCGGAATTCTTTAATTCGCCAAGCGGCTTCCCATTCGGTTATGTCGTATCCCGAGTTGAGTTTGTTATCAAGCCAGGCGAGGAATTGTACCTGTACACGGACGAATATGAGTGTGTGTTAGAATATGGTTTATTCAGGTGGTGAGGATGAAGACGTACAAAAGCAACTCCATCCCGAATGTAAGCTTTCCTCAATCCTTCAAGTTCCGTCTCATTCTTCAACGCCATCATATACTCCACTCTATTCGGAGCAAGCGTATACCGGAAATGTGTGAGCATCAACGAAATCGCATACGACGTCGACGGCGGAATCAACAGCTGCACAAAGGAGGAAACAAAAAACAAAGACAGTTAGTAATCACCCATCTGGTGGGTCGGGGCGGGCGATAGAAGCAGCACACACCTTTCCCTCGCCCCACTCTCTCCTTCTCAAAAACGACCACAAATCAGTATAATTCCTCCGTTCGACGTTCATCTTTTCGAGATAACTTGTGACGGCATCGTCTACTTTGGAAGAATCGAGGAAGAGAATGGTTTTGTCGAGGCCGATATAGAGGTATGCGTGGAAGAGTGGGTTGAAAGGTATGTCGACACCTCGGAGGTTGAGTGCCCATGCTTAATGAGCGAGTGGGTGAGCAAGGGAGAGGAGATGGGGGAGAGAAGAGAGAGGGACGTACCGATACAAGCTAGGGAAGTGACTAACATCCCGACGTGCATCTGTTGAGGCGTCGGTTCCGTGTTCTTCGAGAATGAAGGAATAGAAGGCGGGTGCGCCTTGATCCATTCCTTAAGTTTATACAACTTGTAACTCGCGTCCTTCCCTATTATCCACACCCAGCTAACCGTCAGCCAAACGCTCAACATATCCTAAAACAATAGGAGAACAAGGGAGAATAATTACGCACCGGTATATTCAATACTCTGAACATAAACCACACCTCTCGGCTTTCCAGGCTTTTCCTTCCAAACCAGATCGATCAAATTCTGCGAAGGAAAAACGAATTTACAATCCAAATTCGTCAGCTTGGAATTGATCATAGCGGCTTTTTCATGTGCGATCATTCGGGCGTCGATTCCGATTTTTTGACCTTTGCTTAGTAGCGTCTGTTTGTGTGCACGAGGGAGCACGCGCGAGTGTATAGCCCATTAACGGACGACGATATGTTGCACCGAATCAATGCAGGAGACGAGAATAGAACATGGAAACAGAAACAGAAACAAATCATCAGCATATGTCAAAAAACATTTTCTCTCCGCATGGTGAAAGAGAAAATAGGAGAGGGACAAGTTCACGTACCAAGAAAAACTCGACCCAATCTCTGTACACTTTCTGCGAGATATCATGTACGACACCGGCTTTGACAATCGTCCAATTTCTGTCTGTCTGATTTTCTGCTTGTGTCCAGTATCGTGGGTCTGTAACGAGATACGCGGATTCTCTGGTGATGATGGCGTCACCCTTCGAGCCGGTGAATCTGGATCATTGGACAAACGGGCATTAATACGAGCAGGGAAAAGAGTAGAGTGGAGGGAGATGAGATTTGCGAGGAGATAGGGGGTTACGACTTACCCTGTGATGAATTCTCGACGTTTGTCACTTGCAGCGACATACTCGGACCCATGGGCGTCTTCTGACGGCACGATACTAAAATATCAGAACATAATCAGCATCAAGCGGTAGAGAAGGGGAGCGGTGGAGGAAGAGTAAAACGCACTAGTAATCCACACCCGCCTTCTCCATCTCCGCTCTCAAATCCGCAAGTCTCTCGGTCGTACTAACACTCTTATCCGGAATACTCTCCACATCACCCTGAATTTTCCTCTCCAACGCACTCCCCACCAGCGTACTCGTAGAATCAGAAGCCGTAAGTGGAGGTCTAGGTCTCGGTGCACTCGAGCGACTACTTGAAGTGCCTTGAGTGAATTTGGAGTCTTTAGTACGAGCCGTATCACGGGATTTAACTGTATCCCGTCGTTCTAGTGATCCTTCCGAGTAATGACGATCATGTGAGTGTAGTGTATCGGCAGTACTTCGACTCCCTTGAGATGATTTGGAGTTATGACGAACGGGAGGCATGAGTTCTCTGTCTCTATATCCATCTACGCCCTTCTTGGACTCGGAAGAAGGTGTACGTTCGGGCTGGTAAAGTGGTAGCGGTGACGAAGTGCTTTCTCTATCCCTCTCTCTCATCAACTCTGCCTCAACTTCTTTCTCCTTCTTCCCCAATCCCCAACCATATCCACCCCACTTCGACGAAGCAGTCGATTTCTTCGTTCCAGTTATCGCATTTCCTCTTTTCAACGAAACAGGTAAAAGACCTTTCATCTTGTCGCTTCCACCTCCAGGACTATGTTGCCCAGATCCAGTACCAGTGAGTAAGGGGGGCACCTCGTCGTACTTTTCAGAATCAGTACGAAATGTCAAGTTGTCAGGTACACTCGTCAAAGTCGATGAAGATGAATAAGAGTGGTGTCTAGACAAATGAGTTGCTGATGCAGTTCGTGCGTGTCCACTACCTCCAAGATGTTGCCCTGAAGAGATTTCAGACGCAGCACCAATGGAGAGTCTGCGTTTTTGTTTCTTGGAGATGAAAGGGAAGCAAATAGGCGGTGGAGGAGGAGGAGGCATGGATACGTCGTGGTCGCACTCTTGAATTAAATATGGGAGGCGAAAGGAGAGTACGCGAGGTAAGCAGCGTTGTGGCGAAGGAAAGGGAGAAGGGAGAAGAGGACACACGAGGATAGGGCGCCGAGAACTCGTCAACCTTCCCGAGGAATTTCTGTATGATGTAAGCGCTCAATTGCCTGTTTTGGTATAGTCACGGAGATGACCAACCCGGGTTTTCTCAGGCCTTCCGGCGCGTTCGTTTCATCGATCACGATCTGTGCGCAGTAACTCCTTCTGAGCAGGATTCTTCGGGCAGGTCCTTCCTGATCTTACTCGTCCTCTCTCACCGCGTCCCCTTCGGAAGTATCGGAAGCACTCTTGGCTTACCTCTTGCCGACACCCTCGCTGCGGGGAATCATTGGTCTTTGCCACACCTGTGACGCCAGGGAACCCTTTGGCCTTCCGGAAGAGAAAGCCCAAGTGTGGTGGTAGTGATTAATCGATGACGTTGTCACCCTTGTCATTACTTGGTTCATCGCAACTTGACGACTTTTCTGAGCTGGATTGCGCCGTTCTGGCGGCACCGGTTCCGCAAGTCCTTTCATGAAATCCACGCTATGTGCTTCGGTATGGATGCGCACGAATCAGCCACTGTACATTAAATAGCTCGTCGCCTCCACTCCATGGGCCACAAACAGTGGCACGGTGTTGTGTATCAGCCACTGACTCGTTGCTCCACTTTGAGAGAAGAAAGCAACACATATAGAACGCTATGTATAATAATTCGACTACTCAGAATTCCGATTCAACACCACATACTCTGAATCACTTAGTATCATCCACCTTCCACTTTGATACCAAACCTATTGTCGCCGCCAACCCGAGTTCCTATCTCAAGACCCCTGACATAACCGCGTCCAACTCAAAAAGCCTCGAGGCCTAAACGTTCCAATCAAACTCAAACTCAATTGATCATGAGATGTCCTACTCTGTACGATTATTCTTGTCTAGGCGGTCACGTTGTAACTTACACCTTCGAACAAGAAGCAAACCCAGTCACACCCTACATTCGCCATACTCGAGTCGTCCCTGAGAACATTCTAGCCCTTAGGGCGCCTGATTATGTTGATACCCCACATCCCGAAATTTCATCATATCACATCCCCTCACCCCCGATCTCTCACTGGCAGTCTCGGCGCGGCGGGTCGAGAAACGCGCCCACAGCTTCTTTTTCTCAGAGGCCCACTGTACCTCTCTTCTCACACAATAGTAAAGGCTATTTGAAATAACCAATTCCCTCCAAACGTGTGCTACGAACTCTAAAGCTTCTTCTGACCCTCAGCTGGTATACCATATGCTTTCGCATGCATGCGTTCTTGTGCGTGCCCTTTGAACGTCTGCGATGTCCAGCGGGTTCCAGAATTTTGATCACTCGGAGGATATAGTCGAATTAAGTAGTTGTGGAGATAAACCGGGATTACGACACCCAGGCTCCCCTTATTCGATGATACGTTCACTGATACCTCGAGTCTACCACTGGAGAACGACAACATCATTCAGGTTCAACGTGTATGTCGGCCGTCCTTATCCATCTAATCATTACGCAAGCGGAGGTGGCTAATAGTGGTAGATGATCACGCGAAAGAGAAACTCGTCCAAACTCAGCCCCAACATCTCATCACATTGAATCTCGGAATTGACAACGGTAGATATATTTTCCTCTTCTCTATCAGGTGGTATCATAATCCGACTCGGATTTTCTAATGAGGTACTCCTCTGGTTTTGGGACAACATCAACCCTTCCGGCGGCCCTCATCTAGCATTTTGAACGAGCTCAGGACATGACTTTACCACACCCACATCACGACTGTATACAATAAAGTACTCATGTATTCGAAATGAAATGTGCTCATCTATATGAAAGAATTCAATTGTGAGCCTGGTTGTTCCGTCAAACACAGTAGATGCCATTCTTCTGCAATTCTAATTGACTGATCGATGAATTGCCCCCGTGATATTCAAGTTGATGTTGATGGTGTTCAATGATCATGTTAACGCAAGTGCACGGTGAACACACGCCGACAACGCGTCTACAATGTACATTGATGGTTAGTATCAGAGTTAGAAGAAAAGCTAAAGCCGTTCAATCACCTTCAAGTCTCTCCTCTCCAGCCGCCCACAACACCTGGCACTACGAGCAATTTAACCGTGGTTGCCGTAAGGAACAGATATTATTCAGAAGGGGAGTATTTTGGGTATAAGTATTAAAATTGAGTCTAATTCCCATATCGATTCATTGCTGTTCCTACCTATTACTACATGCAGTCAGGTTAAACATTTTTCAGAGGGTCGAAGTGTGCAGATTGTGTTCCAGTAACTGAGTAGATTTGTCCCATAAATTAGTATTGAGCTCCAACAACCAATCACAGTAGTTTATACTATTTTCATCCTTATTAGCCATGACAGAGGCCCAACTGGAAGAGCCCTTAAATGAAGCAATAGGTTGCAGATATTGTACATATTAATTAGAAAAGCACTCCTCTATTATCTCTGTGTATCTGTAAGCTCTATATCTGCCCAATTAATGGTATAAGATTGTTATGTTCTCCTACCCCTAATTATTCTCCCTGATCCCTCCTATTGCTCTAGAAGGTCAAGCAAGAAGTAATGGACAGGATCAAATCTGTAGCTAGAGACCTGGACTTGCACAATAAGGATATCACCAATTATGCTATTTTCAAACAGGCAGTTGAGCTGGATAGATTTGGAGCTACTGTCAAAATTTAATTGAAGGACTCAAGGAGACTTACTGAGATAAGTCATACTACAAACTCAAAGAGAGGAAGTGATCTTGAGAAAGAGCACCTGAAAGATAAGATCTTAAGCTGAGGGCACTGTTATGACTCCAGGTAGTTAGTGCTCATTACTCTATATAGATCTCTTAGACTGTAGTAGGCCTCAGTATTTATTTTCTCTGTTTATATAAGTATCTTAGATAGAGCCTGTATTTCCTATGCTTTACAAATTGTACTTTTCTCTTATTTGCCCTCAAGTCTTTGCCTGTGTTACAATCTGAGTTTGCTCTTAAAGTCATAACAGGCACTACAGCTTGAAAAAAAGATTGTCAAGCTGGTTGTTGTGAGTATAGATATCAAGGATATGCAAACATAGAAGATGTATAGAGTTAGAGGTATGCTTAGTATCAGACATGTCTTGATGAAGTAAGATAAGCTAAATAAGAGAAGTTCAAGCTTAGATGATCTCTCATATATTATTTAGGTCTTCATCTGGCTGCAAGTTGAAGTTGATAGTGAGCTTGATGAGTTGAGCAATAGGCAAGACATATTTAAATACTAGAAGAATAAATAGCAAAGTACTGTAAAAATTAAATGTATAAAGATAAAAGATAAAACTGAGTTGATTGATGATGTGAGTTACTGTAGTCTCCATAGTATGGAAGCAGGAACTCCTGACAGTCAATTCTTATAACAGACTAGATTGTAAGACAGAAAAAGACATTGCTCTATATAGAGTCTCTTGGAAAAAGTAAAGTGTGCTATCTTTTATCTATAGACAGATGTTCACAGATAGTCTAACATTCTAGATACCTTAGATCTTCAATTAGTTAGAAAATAAATTTAAAGCTGTATAGGTAGTTGTACTAATCCTTAGAGCCATAGATTAAAGATTGACAGAGAAAGCCTTATAATATGACAGTAATAGAGAGCATAATGTTGAGATAGTTCTAAAAGGCAGATATTGCTATGATGACTTGGTTCTGTTAGTTATCTATAAGTCATAATAAGATAAGGATAAAACTTCATACTAGACTTTCAGAGAACTGTTAGTGGTATTGAATGAAAAGTCTGAAATGCTGAATCTCTCTTACAGAGTATTCAAGAATTCTTAAAATCAACTTGTTTAGAAGGCAGTTAGTATAGGCTTTGCCAGAGAGAAAAATATTTAGTTAAAGATGCTATTAAAATACTTGATAATTACTTCAGTATTTAGACATTGATTACTCATACAATAGCTGTACCTCCTCTTCTATCATTGTATATTCCTTGTGAGCAAAGTGTAGAAAAGTCTTTTTTAAACACATAGGTCTATATAGATTAGTTAGATAGCTAGATATAAATATTAAATTACTACTACTAATAACATATTCTGACACTAACTTGATAAAAGCAATATGCTGACAGCTTTTAGAACTTTGACATCATATGCCTCAACCAAGCTTCAACTATCTAGGTCAAATCTTATTTATTAGTTATATAAATATTTTATAAAGCTTTAAAGTATACAGTGACTTAAACAATTGTTCTAATATTTGGTACTTTTTGATTCTTGGCTTAATAGCACCACAACAAAGCCAAATAATACCAAAGTGTTGGTAAACCACTGAAAGATGTTGATCAGGGCTATGAATTGAGCTAAGGTTCAAGCAATTTAATAAAGATTTCAAAGAGATATACTTAATTCAATTTAATTTGACTTAAGCAATATCTGTTATCCATGCTAGGGATTGTTCCCTGTAGATCCCTTTCAGAAAGGCTGTCTATACAGACTTGGGCCTATGTAAAGGTAGTGACAGAGAAATGCTTAAAGGCTAAGCCTTGCCTGGATGTAAAGTCAATTGGAAAGAGGTATATAGCCAAACAAGACTAAACTACTGAACATGATAGTAAGTTGGCCTTATATATATGTACACAATGGTAGAATCAAAAGGGATAAAAGTCCACAGAGATCAGCGGGGTGATAAAAATAAAGTACTATACAGGAAGGAGTGTAACATTAGCCTGTCCATAGATTCGAAGTGTCTGAGAAATATTACCACACAATGACGAAAATAAAAAGGAAGCATAGTCCAGCTGTACATAAGACGATGACAAAAATCAAAAAGTAAGTAGAAAAGACAGGAGAAGGTCTGTCGAAGGATTGATGTAGGTTGATATAACTGTTAGCAGGGACTTCCAGTGACATTACTGAAGGCGACATTGTCGATGTCATCATATTATGGATTGAGGGAGTATATACTGGAAAAGGGAGAGGCTGAGTGAGTGCAGTGAGTCATTGGGCATTTATTTTGTCCATGTCCTGGTCCTCAGTGATGGCAGTGGGAACAGACATATCAGATGCAATTGATGGTTCAATGTCCTGGAGCCTCACTCTGACAGGCACTGCAAGTAAGAAAAGGGCAACTAAGGGGATGATGTTCCCTGTAGCTGCAGTGAGATCAAATATTTGGTCAGGACGGATCTCTCAGTCTAGGTGAACTCGGCTGAGTAGGGTGTGGGCGAGATGTCGAGGACAGAATCAGGTTTGAGGGTGGACCAACTCCCATGCTACTATTCTGGAAGTCCATTTGTAAAATGGGGGAGCCTTATCTCGAGTTATGGCTAGGTAGTCCCTGACTACTCTCCATTGATGATGTGCTGAGTACATGGCAAGTGCGGTTAATGCAGCCATTAAGGCTGTCAATCGCTTCATGCAGCTTATGTTGCTATCAGTAGAGAGAACAGAGAGTATTGAAAAAGCTGAGATCATCAGCTGTTGATAGTCCTCAATGGAAGTCTTGGCATCATCATTTGCTATGGACTATCCATTCAACATTGGATTGACTCCACCCCATGAATATGGGCCATTGGCTGGTCGACCCAAGATGTAGAGGATAGTTTCTGGACTGAACGTCCCCTCCTGGTACTCTTGAAGGGCCTGTTAGTACATTTCTGGGTTTGTTGATATTGATGCTAAAGTTTGTAAAGTGGGGATGTGACAAGCTACTTCTATTAAGGCTGTTTGTCAAATTCTGGCCTCTCGATCAGTTATTGGATTGGGAGGGGAAATTGACATGCTGGATACCCTGGAGGGTCTTGTGGGGGAGAAATGGGCATGTGCTTTGGAGAGGTCATTTATCGAGTTGATAGGATTGATTTTGGGTAAAGGAGTGTCTAAAGGTCTGGTAATGATGTGGATAGAGTTGGATGAGTGGCTTGATATTATTTTATCATTTTCTGAGAGATTTTCAAGTAGGTCTCTTGGGTGTTAAATGGGTTTTTGGTGGTATTCTGTGTGATTTAAGGTATTCTTGGATTAATTTGTCAGCGAATCAGGTTAGTTCTTCTTTGTGTATCCACTTGTTTTCTTGATGTCTGTATCCTTTCCATTTGACAAGGTATTGGAGTCCTTCTGTTTGGTAGTGATGATTTACTATCTCTTCCACTTTGTACTGCTCTTCTCCTTGAATTATTTCTGGTGGGGGAAGTGGAAGGTTTGGACTGTGGATGTCATTTTCATTACATGGAGTGAGAAGGGATACATGGAAAACTGGGTGGATTTTCCAATTTGGTGGGAGATTCAACTTGTAAATCCATGGGGAAATGACTCATTTGATAGTGAAGGGGCCTTGTCATTTCAGTGCTATTTTTGAGGAGGGGTAGGATAGGTGGAGATTGGTAGCTTCTAGCCATACTTTCTGATGGGTTTTGAAAGGTTTGAAGATGGATGTAATTCATTTTGCTATTCATTCAGCTGACAGTTTATGGAAAGCTATGGCTTCATTTCTGGCATGATTGAGAAGGCACAGTCTTTTTTCAGATGAGTCAATGGATGGCGTTTCAATGATGGTTGGTATGCCTGGGGAGTTTATTCCAAGGATAAGTTTGTGAGGAGAATGTTGTCGACTGGTGTGGGTCTTTGAGTTGTGAACAAATTGTAATATGGAGATACTGTATGTCTTGACCAGTTATGGGGGTTTTGGGATGAGTATATGGAAAGATATGCTGCAATCTCCTGATTGTAATGTTCTACCATTCCATCTGTTTGGGGATGATAGGCAGTTGAGAATGCTTGAGTTATCCCCAGCTGGTTAAATAAAGTGTAGATAGACTTAGCAGAGAATCTAGGATCCCGGTCAGAGATTATCTTGTTGAGGATTCCATAATGGGGAAAGAAGTGGGTTAAGAAGAGTTGTGTGATGTCGTCTGCAGTTGCAGTTTTGGTAGTTGGGATGAAAATAGCCCCTTTTGAAAGTCCATGGTCCACTATGGACAAAATAGCATTGTACTCATGATTGTCATAAAATCGTGAAGAGGGTAAGTTGGTTATGAGGTCTATGCCGATTTGTGCAAAGGGTTGCATAGATTTAGGGGTTTCTATAGGATGTAATGGTAGCTTGGTAGGGTGTTGATTAATTTTCATCTGTTGACATAGTGTACAGCCATGCATGTAATTCTTGATAAAGGTGTTCATGCTGGGCCAATAAATATGTCTCTTTGCTAGGCGATAGGTTTCCTGTTGACCAGGATGTTCTGCAAGTGGGTGGTCATGATAGTGGGATATGATTTCATATTGTAGCAATTGATCTTGCGGAATTATCACTCAATCTTTGAATAAGAGTAATGGTCCATAATCAGTTGAGTAGATCAAGTATCGTTTATCAATTATTTTGGGTTTGTTTTGTAGGAGTGCTTCCAGCATTTGTGTTGATAATGGGTCATTTTTGGTTGACTTTGTGATCTGCTGTTGGAGGGCTACGTCAACGAGGTTGATGAAATATTCTTCAGGGAGGACAGTGATTTGGTGAAGGAAGACTTTGTCAGGGAGTATGGTGACATTCTTGTTGTCATCGTCATTGGCTGGGATGTGGTCTGGACATCAAGATAATGTATCTGCAGCTGTGAGTTTTGGTCTGGGGACATGTTGAATTTGGTAGTTGAATTGTGAAAGAGTTTTGTACCAACATCCTTGCTGTCAGTTGAGATTTTGGGGTTTTTTCCAGTAGGTGAGGTTGTGGTGGTCTGAGCAAATTATTACTGTATGTGGTGAACCTTCAAGATAGTGTCTCCATTCTTCCAAGATGCATATTATGGCTAGAAGTTCTCGATCATATATATTGTAATTTTGTTCAGCTGGTGAGAAGGTTTTGGAAAAGAATGCAATAGGCTTTTGGTTTCCATTGAGGTCATTCTGGTAAAAGATTGCTCCTGAGGCATATTTAGATGCATTGCATTCTATTTGGAATGGTTTTATTGGATCTGGGATGAGGAGGAGAGTTAGGTTAGAGAATTCTTGTTTAAGGAGTTTGAAAGCTGTTTCAGTATCAGCAGTCCAATTAAATGGTGTTTTCTTTGATAGAAGTGTGTTTAGGGGTCACGTAAGATCGGCATAATGATGGATAAATTTGTGATAGTAATTGGTGAAGCCAATAAAGCTTTGTACATCCCTAGTGGTCATTGGAGTTGGCCACTGCTGTATTCCATTGAGTTTTACTGGGTCCATTTTGACTTTGTTAGGGGAGATGACAAATCTAAGGTATGAGATGCATTGTTTTTCAAATTTGCATTTTTCTGGTTTCAGATAGAGGTCATTGTCAGTAAGGATTTTGAAGACTTGTTCTGTGCATTTGGTGAGTTTGTCAAGCATTGGGGCAAATATTAGGATGTCATCCATATAAACGAGAATGAGGTTGTTATATATCATGTCGATAAAAATAGTGTCCATCATGTTCTGGAAAGTAGCTGGGGAGTTTGTCATTCCAAAGAACATTACTGTTGGTTCAAAAAGACCAAAGGAAGTTCAGAAGGTGGCTTTCCATTCATCTCCTTTTTGAATTTGGACATTATTATATCCATGTCGGATGTCAAGTTTCATGAAGTATTTTGCATCTTTGAGTTGGTCCATGACTGTTGAAATATGTGGGATGGGGTAGGTGTTTTTGATGGTGTGATCATTGAGATATTGATAGTCTTGACAAGGTCAAAGCTTTCCATCTTTTTTTCCTACAAAGAAGAAAGGAGATGCCATTGGAGATTCAGATTTGCAAATGTATCCTTTTCGAAGATTTTCATCAATGAACTCTTTGAGAGTTTGAGTTTCTATGGGGGATAGTCAATAAGATTTATAGGTAATGGGTTTGAAGGTTTTTTTTAGGTCGATTTTATGATTGTAGGGTTGGGAAAGAGGGTATTGATCAGATTGGGTTTTACTGAATAGCAGTTGATGGTAATGGAACTTGGCAGGTACCAGTTCTTCAAAAGAGGTCACATCAGATGAAACTTTTGACTGAGCCAATCTTGTGGCAATTGTAGCTTTGTAATTCAATTCTAAGAGGGTTGTTGTAATATGGGTGATTTCTGTGTTTAATTTGTATTCATCGTGATTAATAGGATATTGGTCGTGGACAGATGAGTTGTAGTCCCAGTTGTTCATTGATGGTTGTCCTGTGTGAAGAACTGCCAGTTGGTTTAACATAGTTGAGGACTGATTGGTGAGTAGATTTAGCAAGTGAAGGAGTTCTATGTATTGAGTATGTTGACTTCTCCATTTGAATGTGCATTGGTTCCAGTCAATGTCTGGATTGAAATGTTCAAGAAAGGGGATTCCCAGAATGAGGGTTTTCTTGGCTAATTGTGTTACTAAGAATTATATATCACATTGTTGACCATTAATTTGAGTTTGTAAGTTGATGTAGTGTGTTACTGTGGATTCTGCATTGGAAGTTCCATCAGCGTAATATAGCTTAATCGGTGTCTTCAGTTAGAGGGTCAGTAGATCGTGTTTCTTGACATAGTCAAGATTTATGAAAATTTCTTGCACTCCTGAATCAATTAATGCAGTGATGGGGATTGATCTAAGATTTGGACATAGAATATTCAGGGGGAGGTAGATAAAAGAGGTTTTTTGTTCACAAGGAATGGTTACAAGGTTTATGGAGAAAGGGGTATTGCTTTCATTTGTTGGTACAGGGTCATTCATGTCTAAAAATCTGAAAAGGTCACTTTGACTATATTCCTATACTCTTCAGCGACGTTGTCAATGATATTGGCTGCAGTTTGAGCCATGTCGATCATGTTGATTGCTTGAGTAACTGGTGGATGGGGACAAAGGCGTTAAGGTGGGGAAGGTCAAGAAGACGGTGCATGTTGGGATTGTTGAGCTTGACAAAGAGGGCAGTTTCATGCCCGGTGACCTTTCTTTCCACATTCAAAACATTCTCTTTTTAGGAAACATTGTTGTTCAACAGGGGTGAAGATGGCATTAAGCATCACATCAGTCATGGTGTAGACTTCTTCCAATCTTTCCACTTCATCTTTCATATTTTCTATATCCTCTTCAACAGGAAGGTCATCATCTTGGTAGTCTAGTTCTTCATTGAGGTATTGCTCATTGATGTCAAAGTAGGTGTGATCGATGTCCATTGCATTGGGATCACAATGAGAGGTGGAGGAGTGGGGTTGATGTTGATAGTAATTTGCATAGGTGTTGACTGAGTGAGTCAGCTGTCGATGTGGAGGAAATTGGTGATTGTATTGTTGTTGGGCTTGTCTGTAGCCCAGAAGTGAAGCAACTTGGCCATATAGGGCATTTGCCTGTCAGTAATTGTCAATGAGATGTCGAGATTGAGTATACCACTCCTCAATGGTGGTAGATAAGGTGATTTGAGTGTCGATTTGTTCAATCCCTTCTTTCCCACACACTTCCATCATCGGTTGTTACTGGTGTTGTCAGTGTATAGCTACACAATGTCTGAGAGTTCTCAATACATTCGCAATCTGAAGAATCGTCCTTGGGATGAGGACGTCGAGTTTGAGTCCGAGGCTGAGATGTCGAGCCCGACTCCGTCGCAGGGGGGTGACGCCGAGATGGCGGGCCCCTCTACTCCTCGCGCATCGGTCCTCCCAGCTGGGCCACCCGATCCCGTTACGCCTGTCCCTCGTAAGGGCAAAGGCAAGAAGAAGCGTAGCTCGGTTGCTGCTGAGCTCACGCCCCCTCCCGCCCGCCTGGCGCCTTCTGCGTCACGCCCGTCCACTCCTGCTCCCCCAGTTTCTCCTTCCCTGGTTACTGGCGGCCTCTCTCCAGGGGCGAGTACTTTTGCTCCTCACGTCCGTCCTCTCTCTGCTGCCTCTTGGCTCTCTGCTGCCCCGTCCTCTGCTCTGGTGGACAGGGTCACCTCCCTCAATGACTCGCTCGTGGCCTTGGCTGGTAAGCCCTGGTCTGACCCGCGGGACCTTATGCGCTTTGCGCGTGCCCTGTCTGTTACAGCGGGGCACAT
>KQ962453.1:45289-82758 GCA_001563735.1 Leucoagaricus sp. SymC.cos
TATAGTACAGCGAAAGTCCAAATTGTCCACTGAGACCAGCGACCGTCTAATGCCCCCCTCGAAACAGGGGCCTTGTCGATATTTCAGTTTCATTGGGAATGGCCAAGCAAGCGCCCACCCATGCACTCAACCACTGATATCTTCTAAGGGATATCTGAAGTGCCAACCACCTTGGCAGTGACACCCAGAGGGGATAATAAGTGGCAACACTGTGAACTCACACAGCATGCTGCATGCAGGCATGGGGCTCCTGTGGGGATCAGGCCCTGGGAAGGCAGCACAGAGGGGTTACCCCTACAAGGACCTGGGATGTTGGCAGCCAGTCAAAAGACTAGCATACCAGGAAGAAGGGAGGGACAGAGGAGCGAACTCAACTCAATGCCCCAGAGAGAAGAAGACCCCAGTGGTAGAGTGGCACCAGAGCCAAGAGGACCAGCGGAAAGCTGGCCTGATAGAAGGAAAATGAGTCGAGCACAAAAGAGCACTCGACCAAAATAGTGGCCGCTTACTCAGCAAAACCGGGGGGCCATGAGGGTGACCAGGGGGAATGCATGGCCTGAGTGCAGCACAGGCACACCCAAGCCAGCGAAGGGCCCAACCCAACCACCAAAGCAGAAGGGGGCCAAAAGGCCAGGCCAGGAGAGAGGGGATGCTGACCCAGGCAAATCCTGAGAAGGCATGGAAAGAGGTGGAGGAGTACAGCCAAAGTGTGCTCAACTCAACACCAAGAGAGCCAAGATGCACTAGAACATCCAGTGCACCCCGCAGTAAAGAGTGGACATCGCGAACCCTAAAGCGACGAGGATAGCGGACTGCAAGTGACCCTATGAGGGCAGCAAGACTGTGAGGGAGAGAGCACCCCAGAGTGAAGGTGGTGGTGTGTGGGAAAGAAGGGTTGCTTTCAGAAGACAGTAGAGGAGGAGTGCAAGAGTAGGCATATACTCAACTATTGCTACTGAAACCTCCAAGTAAGTCTAGGCCCCTTTTCTGCTAGTAATAAAATAAAGGTATTTATAAGATACTGATCATGATAGACCTCTATGTAGTTTTAACCTGTTATATATTCTGGTAGTCATCTTTGGCTATACTTTTGTAATAGTATCTTAGGCTACTAATCCAGACACAGACTGCTATTGTGCACTGTATAATAAATTTATAATATCAAAAAAAAGACCTAACTAATCACAAAGATTAGAGAGGCTGACTTCAGTAGAGAAAGATTTATTAGATTCAAGAGAGGTTAATAGAGAGCTGGTACTACTATCCTTAGTAGAGTCAGCTGTAGCCTTGGTGTCATACTTGGCCATTTGCTTTTTGTAGTTATAAAGAAAAAAAATTCAAGATTTTGAGTTTCAGAATCTACTGTAACTATAACTAAATCTATTACAAATAGGGCCTATAAGTTGGTATCTAGTTATCTCATCATGATTTGTATATGTTCTCAGAGTTATGTCACTAAGAGAGAAGCCTCTACTACATTTGTCGAATAATTGCTTGTTTATCTTGAGAAGAAAGTTTGGCTGGTTGTCCTCCCTTGTTGTTTTCTTTGTCTCCATCCACCTCCTTCTTGATCCTACCAATGGTAGACTTCCCTATACCAGTTTTGGTCTGTATTTGATGCAAGGAATACCCTTCTTGAAGAAGAGAAGTGATGGTAGAGTGATGGGTAGAAGATATAGATTTCATGATGTGGTGGAAGAGAAAGAAGATGTGTGAAGTTGATTTCAACATGCCAAACTAATATATACAATGTCACATGACCTTGTTTGTTATTCCCACATATTATTTGATGGTGATTTGTCATGCTATAAATGAGATTCTGGATATATGATAGAGGGTCAAAGTACTGTCCCAATGATTGAATATTTTGGATATTTAATTATTTAATCAATTTTGCGACAAATCACATGATCTAAACTGATTTGGAATCACAATATGGTAAAGCATAACATTCTATTTTTTCATGAGCTTATGTAATCTGGTTGCTGAGTTATAAGTCCATTTGTTCAAGATGTCCAAACATTGGGACAGTACTTTGAGCCACTGTATAGTAACTATAAGTCTCTGCTTAATAACAATCTGTAAATACACTGAGTAGTTCTACAGTCAACATATAGAGAGAGTTAGTGAGGGAGAAATAGCTACTACCAGATAAGGAGCTATTTAGCTACTCACTGATATATGAACTATACAAATAATTGAAGAGAGTTAATACAAATATTGAGATGGCTATAGATATTGAATTGCTTGACAATACAGTATATGTCTATAGAGTATATATAATGGTAACACAACTATTAGCATCAGTGATTGTAAAAATATGAACATCAGAAAGAACTGATAAGTAATAGATAAAGTTATTATTGTGTTGAACTTGAACTAAAAAATTCTATATAGCTGTCTGAGATAGCTATATTGGCTGGGTTGTAGTGTCTATTACAAATGAGCCTGTGAAATTCAAATTTAAAAGTAAATAAACAATATTTTTATCAAGAGAAGAGTAAAAGGTGGGAGCCATTCTTGAGAACAGAGAACTTTTAGTCTCTTCTATAAATCAAAGACTTTTAAGCTGAAGAATCTGGTTATTAAAATTAGAAGAGAGTATAAAGCTCTCAACTGTATTTATTCCTAACTTTCTCTTAAATAAGTTTAAAATTCTAATAACTTCATATAATTTGAGGTACTGAGTCAAGACTTCTAATTAGCTATCTTGTGGTATGAGAGCTATATCTAATCATCTGTTTTGTACTATAGTTCAAACAGAGCATCTTTTTCTTTATCTAAATAACTGACTATCTGATCTACTAACTATTGCTCAATATGCTCTAGCCCAATTACTTGTAGAAGTTGTTTGCTAGAAAACAGCAATTATCACTTGAAATATAAACTCAGAGAAGATTAGCATAGAAGATAAGGTGAACTCTATATTACTTAAGTTCAGAGAAAATATCCAGCAAAAATGAGTTATTCTTATATTTCTCAAGGATCTCATATAGTCTGATATATTTGAGAGCAAGCTTATATATATAATCTTTCAAGATACTAAAATTTCTTGTTGAGAGGTATATAAGATCCTTCTTAATAAATAGAGCATCATGATACTTTCTGTTACTTCTAAGCAAAGACTCTAATACCAAGGTACTCTGTCTCAGTCTCAAAGATCATTGATTGAGATATATAACTATAACTCAATATAAAAAGTATATATCTAGCCATGTTAGAGCAAGTGCTGTTAACAGTAAACTTGATTGCAAGTAATTCCAATATTCAAACATGTTAATGAGGAGTTACATACTGTTATCATATTTATATGATTATTTTATTAGCTTGTTCAGTTGTACTATCACTTTGAGAATGATAAGATGAGGATATTTGAAGCTCAATACTGATAAGTTCATTTAGTGTTTGCTAGAAAGTATTAGTAAATAAGAAGTCACAATTACTAACAATACTACTAAATATACTATGATGTTTATAGACTCAGTAAAACACCATCTCAGTGATATTCTTAGCACTGTAGACTGGCTTTGTTGAAACTAGATAAACTATAGATGTTAAATAATCAATTATAGCTATTAACATGTCAGACCTTCTATTTAGGTTGTCTAACTCTGGTAGGAGATCTACAAAGTCTATTCTAATAGTTTTTCATAAGTGAGAAAGTACTTTGAGTATCTTTAGTTTTCTATATAGAGGGTGATTGCTTAGTTTTAATATTTTACAAATAATATAAGAGTTACAATAGACCTAACATCAAATGTCATTCTCTCCTACTACATATTATCTTAAAGGTATAGTAAGTAGTAGTTTTCATAGATCTAAGATAAGTATGCATATGAAATTAAGATTTTACAAATATGATGCTTGTTAACAATAATATCTAGAATGCATAAAATATATTTTCTATTATCCTTCAAGAATACTCAACTCATTGTTGACTTCAAAATTTTAATATACAGTAGAATCCTAAAGAACTAGTACAAAAAAGTTATCCTCTCTATACTCTTTTATACTTTGATAGATATTGATATGAGGATTACCAAGAGCTATGAGATCAAATAATAATACTAGATTCTCTGTAAAGACATCTTCTATATTATCTTTCCCTTTATCTATAACTTTAATAGCTTTAGATATGTTATTTTTCAGTCCTTACTGCTCTACTGCTAGGACATCTGTGATGTCCACTGGCTCTTTTAGTGTTGAGCTCAAGTTCGCTCCTTCACCATGCTTTCTCTGGTGGGGGGGCAGTCTCTGCCTCCTCTGCTCTCCTCTCTTGTGCTCCCTTCTGCTTTGGCAGTTGGTTAGGGCACCTTTCTGCTGGTCTGGGCATGCCTTGGTGTGCTTGGGCCATGCCTGCCCCCCGGTCACCTTCATGACCCTGAATCTGTGGTTTGGCTGAATAAGCTGCTACTATTTCAGTTGAGTGCTTCATTGGGCTTGACTCACTTTTCTTTTTTTGGGCTAGGTTTATTACCTTGGTCCATCTCTTCTGGTGTCAGCATTTTGTTGGCACCTTTCTCGGCATTGAGTTGAGTTTACTCCTCTGCCTTCTTCTCTCTTTTCACAGAGTTGTAGCATTACTCCTCCATTCTCTCACCAGATGGTCATGGTCACCCTGTGGCTTTCATGACTCCATGCTGGCATTTTCTGAGGGAGCCCCATGCCCTCTCACCACTCGTCATCAAGTGTGATGGGTAACTGTACATCCCTGTCCTGGGTGGCTAGTCCATTGCATGGACTGTTCTGACACTGTTGGGCTAAACCCCTTCAGATCAACTATTATCTAGTATCTCCATTTGGTTGGTAACTGGAGGGTAGGAAGTGTTGGAGCTGAGCTTTGATGGATGGTCTCTCTGGTAGTTAGGGCCAATAGATGCGTAGTTAGAGTTCGGTGACCATTTGTATTTATCTTAGTATCCTGGCTCTTCTGGGGGGCAGACTGCTATTGTGCACTGCCTTATAAATTTTTGATTTTAAAAAAAAAGAAAAAAAAGAAATGTTATTATTAGTCTTATCTATAACTTTAGATATTTTTCTCTATAAACCTGTTCTCTAGTAGTTCATATAGGCTTAGTATCTTCAGAATTACTTGTTTAGCATTAGGGAAGGCATTGCAAGTACTGCTACTACAATGAGTAATTGTAAAAGCTATAATAATATTACCAGTATATAATAGTGGTGTTATTAGGCTAAAAAGCGGCTTCAATAATATATTCTCCTCTGTTGTGACATACTCACTAGTAGCTCCAACTATTGTTACAACTCATACTTCCTGGACAAACTCCAACTATTACTGACTGTTTTTGTATTATTCTGCTTCTATTTTTACTATTTTATATTTCACTATTTCTCTTTATATTCTTTATTTCCAAATACTTCTGCACATTTCTACTTGTCTCTCTTCTAATTCTTCTCATCTCTTATTCTTATTAATTATTAGTTACTATTCTTTTCTATGTCTTTTTATTTAATATTAATAGTTTCTACTTTGCCTTTATATTTCCTTTTATGCTATGCTTGTCCTTTATAATTTCATTCTTACTTCACATATCACTGTCCATTTCTCTTTATATGCCCACTCTTTATTCTATGTTATTCATCTTTATTATATCTTTATTGTCCTTATCATATATCTGTCACATCATATAGTTTTTTCTGTTTATTCTATCTCTTGTTTATCACTTTCTGATATTTTCTATAGATATATAAGTAGCAGATTACTGTTATGTATTTTTCAGTCTGATAATCAACTTAGTTTGACATTTCTAATTATTCTAACTTTAAACTATCTTATTCTCTAAGCTCTCTCTAAGTTCTCTCTTCTATATTTCTAAATTAGACTACCAGCAGTAGAACAGCATAGCACATAAGCTAAAGCCAAGGTCTATTTCTGACTCCTTCTGCTGTTGTCAACCTCACACCTCTGCTTCTATCTTCATCTCCTATATTGATTATTTTTGATGACTTTCAACTTTTTCATACTTAATCCTTCTCTATCTTGTTCAGAACTTAACAACTGTAATCTTAAGTTCATTACTGTAAATATGTGAAAGAGCATCTGCAACTATATTAGAAGAGTACACAATACTAAAATTAAGCTCAGATATCTTCTCAAGCTAATAAGCTTGGCAAGATGACAGCTTGTTCTAAGTAGCTAGCCACTTGAGTTTCTTGTAGTCAGTGAAGATATAGAACCTGACATTCTGAAGTAAGTATTAAAATTACTTGAGAGACTTGATAATTACTAATAGCTTTAGCTCATGAACAAGATAGTTCTGTTAGGCTAGCAAGAAATTTCCTAACTAGAATACTATGATATAAGTATTATCAAGCTTGTCTCCCTGTAATAGAATATTACTACTACAGATATATAGGTTTTAGCAAGGTCAACAAGCATAATAAGTGTAGATAAGTATAGACAAGCATAAATAAGTGTGAACTAGCATGATCTAGTATAATCTAAGTGTGATCACTTGATTTTGGCATGAAGTGCATTTACAAGCATAGTTTAGCATGAAACAGGTGTGAATGAGTGTGAACAGGTATGAATATCAACTTGAGCTAGCATGAATAAGCATGACCCTAAGCATAAGCTAATGCTTATCCAAGCATGAACACAAAAGTGTCAAGTGTGTGTCAACAAAGATTTATGCATAAATTATATGATCAAGCATAAAATCAAGTGTAAGTCTAAGTGTGATCAGGCATGGGCCTAGCATGAGTTGAATTGGGAAAGTGTAAACAAGTATGGGGTTAGGTATAAGCTACTAACACAAGTATAGACTCTTTATGCCTCAACTTTATTGTAGTATAATTTATGCTCCAAACATGAAGTAGTATAAACAAGTATGGAAGTGTGAGCCTAGCAAGAGCTTGAAGCATAATGGTCAGAGACAGGTATGAAGATGAATATTATATCTTATCGCTTAGAAGAAAATCTTTTTGATCTAAGCATTTAACTACTTCTTCTAGACTGATTTCTTTGATGTGTGTTCTCTGATTTCAATGAAATATGTAGTCCTTCTGGATATAAATGATTGCTGAATATTAAGGTGCTTGATTATGAAATATTTATTGATTAGATTTTATCTGACAGATCATCATTCAGAAACACAAACATGAAAGACCCTTTACCCTTATTATACTTTATGCTCAGTGACCTTGCTAAAACTGTATTGTCTTTACTACTACTAGTGAGACTAGTATTAGTAGTGAGATTAACTCTCTCAGCATCAGTTGTATGACTAATAGCTACTTGATATAGATTGTACTAGCACTCAATAGTCTCCTTGATTTTATCAAATGTTCTCTATTTAGTTGAGATCTACTGCTATGCTGATAATGTTACAGAAAGCTTTGGCAATAAAGCTATAAGCATGTGAATTTTATCACAGCTACTAGTAAAGTACCTGACAGTACTGACAAAGAAGACAAGTAAGCTTTTGTTAGTAGAGACTTTCCAGTTAACAAGCTTATCAACCTTTACAAGATTCATTCAAATGCTTTGATTGTCTATGATATAACTCAGGATAACAAGGTTGTCTATAAAAAACTGTAACTTTTGGGTACTAAGATAGAAGTTATTCTTACATAGAGTATCTATTATAGTTTTTATATTAATATGATCACTTTCAGTGTTCAAATATACTATGATATCATCTAAGTATAATTCATTAATAACTGATATGTAGCCCCCATATTGCAATTGCTAATTTGCATGACATGACTAATCATTATACTATCTGGTATAGTAAATAGTACTTTTGTTAAGTTCTGAGACAGGATAGAGGGGGAATAAGTACAAAAGGGTCAGAAAGGGTCAGAGACAATCAATATACTGTAAAGACAGAGACAGAGACAGAGGCATGAGATTGGAAAGAGTTGGGAATGGACCTTGGCTTCAGCTTATGTGCTGTGCCATTCCACTGCTGATGGTCCAATTTGGGAATACAGAAGAGTAAGAACTTAGAGGAAATTGAGAGAACAAATTAGTTTTAAGTCAGAATAATCAAGGATGTTAAACTAAGTCAATTATCAGACTGGAGAATACATGACCATAATCTGCTACTTATATACCTATGGAAAACATTGGAAAGTGATAAACAAGAAAGTAGAATAAACAGAAAACTATACAATATAACAAGCATGTGATAGAAACAACAAAGAGATAGTGAAGAGGGATGACATAGTATGAAGAGTGGGCATATAAAGAGAAATGGGCAGTGATATATGAAGTATAAATGAAAATCATAAAAGGTGGGCATAACATAAAAGAAAATATGAAGGTGGAGTGGGAACCATTGGTATTGAGTAGTAAGGAATAGAAAGGAATAAGAACTAATAATCGATGAGAATAAGAAGTGAAAGGAATTGGAAGGAAGATAAGCAGAAGCATGCAGAAATATTTGGAAACTAATAATATACAAAGAAGTAATAAAGTAATAAATGATAGAAATAGAAACAGAGTAATGTGGAAACAGTCAGTAATAGTCAGGTTTGTCCAAAAACATACAAGTTGTAATAACTTTTTACACATTAACAGATTTAATAGATATCTGCTTATAAGTATCTTTACTATTGACAAGAGATCTGTAACAGTGTAATGTGACATTATAAAGGATAATATCAATATCAGATAATAGAGATACCAGCTTTCTAATGTTCTTATTCCACTGATAAGTATTTAGAATAATAGATAACTAAAGAAAACTATCTTTAGTTAGTTTCTTTTACATAATTATAGGTACAGCATTTGTTCTACTATGAAATTTCTATCACTCTGTTCTGATATAGTCATTACATTTCACTCTCCAGAGTAGCTTTAGAGCTTCAGGATATTTTGATGAGCACCAGATATATATCTTTATCCTAATAATAAGTAGAATTACATAGTTAATAGCTCAAAGAGGAGGTAGAGGAGCCTTGACTGCTTTCTTACAGATGTCTCAAGTATATTCAGTGAGCTTTCTTCTCAAAGCCTTAATATTTGTATTTTTGAGAGTAACTGAGCTTGAGCTCAAAGACAACATCTGATTGTGAGGTAGTGGCTAGAACTTATTACTCCAGATAGTTACCTGAGCTGGTTTGAACCCAAGGATTGCACTATACTACACCATAAATAGCAGTCCAAGAATTATTTTGTGATTATCCAAGTTTGCCACATGAGGGATACACTTTTCCTAACTATTTTGGTACTTAAATACTAATTTAACAATGCATTTAACCTTACTCTATGATCTAGCAATAGCTAGCTGTAGAGGTATGGGTTCTTTTAGATCAATGACCTTCAGTTTCAACTAATCTACAAGGCAGTTGATATAGAGCCATCTAAAGAACCAGTATTAAACAGAGCTTGACAAGACTGGCTAGCAATATTTACTATTATCACCATCAGTTGTGAGACTAATGACAGAGCTACTGAGCCCTTTAGTTACAAGGCTGATCTCTTGAGATACAGAATAGGCTCATCTTTATCCTTTTCTTTTACTCTGATATGACTAAAAATAAGATATAGTCTCTTCTTAAATTTTACTAAAATGTAAGAGCTTAATCAACTTTTAGATGGGTTGGGGCTTTGATTACACCCATCCAATAGCTCATCATGACCTGAAGAGTCCTCAGAGTCAGGCCTATTGGAGTTCTCAGGATCATCATCAGAGTTATTAAAGTCACTTCCTCTCTTACTAATAAATGATATAGATGAACCTGACCACTTCATCTTCTGTTGGGCTTGAATTATTTCATTGAAGTGTTCAGACTTCTTGATGTGAATCCAGCCAAGGATATCAAAGTTAGGGTCAAGTAGTTCATCATAGGATATGTAGTATTCTATATTTGACTGATTGTCATAAAGATATAGACAACTGATACCATATTTCCCAGCTACAGACTGCCTATCTTATCCCCTCTCACCTTTTGATTCTCCTGTCTTAACTTGCTAAATACCTACTCAAACTAGCCCTGATTTTGGTTAAGCATAACACTCCCAACTTGCTATAATTCATGCTGCATACTTTCACTTATTCTGTTATATATCAGGCTTCTTCCACTATCTGCTGAGTCAGAGGACAGTGATAGCCATATAACCCTCTCACAACTCAATCATACTCTAGCTCTTTGCCTATATAATCTCCCTCCTCCACTCAGATTAGTATCTCTGCATCTTCAATTTCTCCCCCTCTAAGCAACACATTATTTCCCAAAATTGAAGTTTCCCATACTATACAAACAGCAAATCAGAAAGAAATACCAACCTCTTGAGAACCATACAAGAAACAATTTACCATAGACTCAGTTGGTCAGTCCAAAGCACCACAATATTCACTTCATATGATCTGATCAGCTACTGTCCTTAGACTAAGCTGTAAAAATACTCAGCAGATCAGCAATGACAAATAGAAATGACCATTGAAATATAGCAGCTATCAAAGGCTTTGTTCATAGGGCTATTCAGTGCTTACACACTCCAAACAGGCTACCATGTCCTCCAGATCCCTCTATGTTTCCCTTTATACCCACTTTTTTTATAATTGAGCCTTAAGTTTATATAAGCTCTATCAATATGTGATGAATTGAACAAATACATACTATGTCTATCTATTTTTAGATTAGCATAGTGGATTCATACACCTATTCCCAATGACCAGCACTATAGAAGGGGGAAATCTTGGAGCTGGTCATCTACTGTTATCACTGAGAGAGTATAGTACATCTTGATCACCCATGACAGACTGTGTACATTTATCAGCTATATGGTCAATCAGTTTGTATATAGCTGGATGTAGGCTTAATTTCTACTAGTCATACCTTGCTGATGTCATGCAGTTCTGTATTCAATTCTGGCTGAAATAATTGGGAGTACTAGTGCATAAAGCATAATAGCTTAACAACAATCCAGGTAACACCAAAATAAAGGAGCATAGTCTGGATAGAGCCTGGGTAGTTCTAGTTCAATGCAGTTGCTAGCACTCTCTGGGGTTTAAGCTGGCTTCTAGTACTTGCCAGAGAGGGCTCTTGAAGGGTAACCTGATTTGTTAGCTGTGCTTTGTATTGTGTACTAACAGTCATACTGTAATAGTGTGGTATATGTGTGCACTCTATCCAAGTCTGATATATTGGCTGAAGGTATAGTGCTCTCTTGGTAAAAGAGCTTAATTGGGGATATATCTCTAGCTATACTAGAAATAGGACATGATAAGTGAGAGATTATGGAGAAAGAACAATCTGACCTGATAGATCTGCCCTTTAGAGGTTCTGTCAGGACAGAATACTCTCCACCTGTTTGGATTCAATATATCTAGTTGAACTTCATAGTTTGGGTCATTAGTAGGCATAACTCAATCTCCAGATCAAGACAACACTGATATGACCTTGGAATCAATCTGGTAGCAGCATCTGTAAGACAGAGCCCAGACAGTTATAACTATGATAATCAGGTCTGTAGAGACATAATGAACTAGCTACTGGGTAACAGGAAGGTATAGCATCTGGACTATAGCAATGTGACTGAAAAACACCATACTGGCTCAAGAAAACTAAATACTATGCCAGTCAGCCTGGTACAGTTAATATAATCAGGTTCTAGCTCAAGTTGATTCCACATTATATATAAGTATAAGAGTTATTTACAAGAGACCCTCTAGACAGGTATAATAGATCTCAATATAGATCAATCCTGTTCTTTAGTTGACCTTTCAATCTACTATCCTTTTAATCACTCTAAATTAAATACAGTAATTAATTTTATATTCTTGTCTGGTGCCATTGACTTGGAAGGACATTGCATATTATCTAATCAATAAATGATGTCAGACCATGTACTGCTTGTAGTCACTATTCCAATCTCTTCCCTATTCATTCCTATTTAATAAAAGAAAATCAAATATAGCTCTGATGTAAAGAAAGAGTTTATCAAAGAGTTGGCTGCAGGGCTCCTAGAGTTGCAGTCTGTTGATCTTTTAACCAAGACTGACATCCAAAATATCTTGGTATAGGTCACAGACCTCATTAGTGATATCTGGAATAAACATGCTACTATGAGTAATATATTTACACACTCTAAGCCATGGTGGAACAAAGAGTGTAGAGAAGTGCTTTCAACTTATAGAAAAGAAAAGTTGAAAGAAAACTGAAGAATCTTTAGAAGGAAGGTTCAAATTACTAAGAGAAAGTTTTTTAATGTAAAAATCAAAGAAATCACTGAAGAGAATCAATGTCCTTGTAACCCTATAAATTAGGTCAAGGATCATAAATTACTACCTGTGAAAGCTATTAATTTTAAAGGTCAGCCTTGTTATACTATTGAGTTGCTTTAGAAAATATGTTACACAGTGCTTATTAGCAGTACCTAGGTAACATAGTTGCATAGAGCCTATCCTGGCTTTTCTGGTTATGGTGCAGGCCACCTAGATGCCACTACATAAGTGCAGTGGCCAATTTGGGTTAGACCTTAAAATAAAATAAAATAAAATAAAAATAAAAATAGAAATTTGTCTAGTTATGTATGGTAGAGAACATTTACAGCACTTGCAAACAGGAGTATCAAAAGTAATACTATAAGTAGCCATGTCACCAATATACCTCTGAACACCCTCCTTGCACACCATGGGCCATACAAAAAACTATAAGAAAAAATCTATTGCATATGTAAGTCAATTTTATTACTCAAAGATTACTGTCAAAGATATAATTAGTAATTCTGACTCTGACTCTGAAGTTAAGGTGCTTGAGCAGCCAATCAGACATCCCCCCAGTTGTAAGGAGTTGTTGTGGAAGCCTGAGAATAGTGTGTCATATGTGGTTGAGACAGATAGCAGCTGGACAGATTTTGAGTTGGATGAAGAGACTGAAGGGAAAATAGAGTACTCTGAGTCATCAGATGAAGAGGACAGGAATGAGATGATGGAGGAATGTGATGAGGAGGATGCTTATTGGAGTAGTCTTGGGGCACAGGATACATAGTTGCAAGTCCAGGCATTCAGCTCAAGGAGATATACTTCTCACTGTCATGTTCCAAAAAGTATAGCTGCTGCTTTAGATTAGATTAGATTAACTATATATGGTAGATACCTTCTATATTTGGAATGTACAATGTAATCAGACCAATCTTGAGGCTACACCAAAAGACATCTCCATCAATTTTGGTCCAAAAAAAAATCATCTGTACAATCAACTCAGACTGAGAATAGAAGCCTTTTCTACCAAGGAATAAGGATTCTGACCAAAAACAAAGTGCTTATTTCACTTGCACCAAAGTAGTGGTGTTTAGGTGGCCTGCACCATAGCTTCTTGGTCATATATTACCTCAACTAACATGCTGAAAGCAGGGAAGCAGACTGTTAATTCTGAGGAGAGGAAGAGGTCATCTAGCTCTCTTGTGTTCCTGACCTTGCCAGAAAAGTGACTCAATCCTTTTCAACAAAGCATTCCTAAAGGTTCAGTTACATAGTATAGGCCAGACAACCAGGGCTAAATGGCTTCTTTAGGCATCAGAACTGTTCTGACTTACCAATCTTATGAGACGAGTTGGGCAACCAGTGTCCAATGCTGATAGGTAATAGTTTCAGTCTTCTTGGTAATTCAACCAGTCTTTGTTCTTGTGGTACTTCTTTCAATAAACAGAGAGAAGGTCTTCTCTAACACCTTAGAGAGGATTAAGATACTTGATAGACAGAAAGTTACACAGATGAGTAACCAAAGAGGATAGAAGCTTATGCTTTTTCCATCTTTGTTTTCTATTTTTATACTACTCTGATCTAACTACATTTGGTAACTACTGTATCAGTTAGATCTTCCTATGTACTAGTAGCATAAATGGCATGGTAACTATGTGGCTATTTACTTCCTGATAACAATGAAGTACTGCACTATACAGAGAGGGCGTTCTGCTTCTAGGAGTCTGTGTACAATGTTTCTACAAGTCAAGTATCCATAATAGGCAATATGAAAGAGTTAGTGAGAAGACTATTACTACAAGAATAGAAACTGTCATAAAGGTCATTATAATTGTGATCATAAAGGTTGTTATAAGAGTTATGATGGTGGTGTATAGAGTCATTACTGTGTTTTTTGTTTACCAGTTTCCCCTTTTAGTCATCCAGGATCTTATAGCTTGATCTGCTTATGATAGTGTTAGTTGTGGGAGGTGTGGCTTGGAGTTCATCATCCAAGGAGGATGAGTCATCAGAGATATATGTAATTGATGGAACATCAGGGATATGGTGAGGACTGGTGCTGCAGCTGTGAGCAGGTGATTGCAGGGTCACTACTTTAGATAGTCTGAAAGAGGTGATAGTAGAACTAAGGTAGATAAACTCTTCGAGGTTCCTGCTCAGATGTCCTTGGTGATAGATGCCATCCAGGTAAGGGCTCACCCCTTCACCACTCTTAACTATTTATATATGGCCAAGGCTCAGGCTTGTCATGATGAGTGGACTAGGCAGTTCACTTGTTTGAGCTCCTCTGGGAGAGATTTTTTGCACCTTACTGATGAAAGGGGCAAACACATGACACTCACCTACCTCTCTGGGGGTACATGGCTTAAGCATTTGCATGATTCCCTGTTTTGTGCACATGTGTGCAGGGCAGTTCTCAATCATGCACCTATTGGGGAGTTTAGATATCAGTTTAATCTTTTCTGTGATCACTCTTGCCTTTGTGGGTCCACCAATCAGCAGACCTGCAAGCATATTTTGACCAAGTACAGTAACTTCAGTGACTCTTGGCATTTTCCTAAGTGTTGGAAAGAGCTGCTGAAATTCTGCAGAGAGAACTCTAGGGCATTCTCCTTTGTGCATCTCTCTGGGGGATAATAACAGTGCAGCCACCTTTCAGTGGTCACTGGGTTCTCTAGAGCCCCTCCCTTTTAGAGGTCCTGGGGGGTCTGGCATTAGCTGCTGATGGGGGCTGTACTAGCTTGGTCCTAACATGCTGTGTCAGAGAGTCTAGCAGGGTGGGCACAGGTATATTACCTACTCCTCTATTCATCCTTGGATAGAGAGAGAGCCTATCTTCCAGTGCAGGCTACCATATTTAGCTAAGCTGCAGGGGATTTTATTTTGGGTCTTTCATAGATTACTGTAGATACTTTTGTATTTGTGACTGGACTGCTACTATACACTGATATATAAATTTATGAATTTTTTTTTTTTAAAAAAAAAGATAGGTGCCATCCATAATATCAGAGATAAACAGGACAAGGAGATCATTGTTCTGGTAGTGCAGATAGGGGTGAGTCCAGTACCTGATATTGTCCATATATGTCTAACCATTCTGGTAGATGCAGTCCATATAGGACACAATCATATATATGTGCTGTCCATTGAGGTAGCACTTCTTATAGGGAGAATGAGCAAAGGCATCTCCTAGTATGGTGTTAATTAGATGGGCAGTGGGTGAGACTTCTATGAAGAGTGAGAGGAGCAGGAGGGCATTGCCTTAATGGTTGTTGGTTCTATAGAATTTCCATTTATAGTACTAGTCTTGGGTTAGAGTTCCATCAATCAAAGTTCATACTATATTATTATCCTCTTTCTCAATCACTACTTCCAGTAAGCATTTTAATTTGGTGTGGTGTCTGTCATGAAGTATACCATCAGCTATGGTGGTCTCAGAGTGAGTGATGGCACAGTTGGTTTGCTGCCAATAATAGGCATCTGGAAGTGGGAGATGGGGTAATAGAGCATATACATCTATGTTGTCTCCATTTCCATGAGGAATGGGACCAATAATGGTAGCATTAGGGTTGTTATAGAGATGAGTGATGAATGTTGTTTGTGGCAATTGTTTATTCATGTGCCAAATGCAAGTAGATGTCATCATCATAGTCTGTGTCGAAGATCTAGTCAGTTAAGAGAAATTTCCAGGTAGGCAAGAGAGCAATTTGCTCGAAAAGTTCTTCTCTTTCATTATCATGACTAGAAGAAGTTGGTTGCTGTTGGTGGCAGGTGCATTGGCAGTGGCAGCTATTACTCCCAGCATTTCTCTGGTCTATCCCAAGCTGGGTGTGGAGAGCATGTTGGTAGGCAGTGGGTGGGAGGTTGCAGAAGATGTAGGACACTCTTCTAGTGGCAAGATGGCTAAGTATGGGTATTTCCAGTTCAGTTTCTGGAGTACATAGTCAGGTTTCATTAGGAATCTGAGTCTATTCAGGACCTATGCTGTGTCCAGAAGGGCTGCTCTTGCTACAGTGTTGAGCAGGTGCTCAGCACTGAGGGGAAGGAGGTTGATGAGGTAGTGAGTGCATTTCCAAGATATCTCAAGATTCTTGGTTATGGGTTGGTGCATAGTTTATAGACATTTCATGATGTCGAGATAGATTATGTTGGTCAGGACTTTATTGAATGGAATTGCTTTGAATGGCAGATGCATATATCAGTAGCTCATTTGTTTGGGTATTAGGTAAGTGAGGAGGTCAATCACTTCCAGTGATTCTAAAAGGGATATCCAGATCCTGAGAAGGTTGTTGTAATCTAGGTTTGTCTCTTCAGAAGTTTTGAGATAGGATTCCAGATGCTGCTAGAGTCAGTATAATGATGCTTGTGGTATGACAAGGTTGGGGAACTACATAAATTACCATAAAATGGTTTCCACCTTCAGGGCTGAGATGAGTACTATGGTGGAGTTCTCCCATAGAGATTCCTATATGAGAGGCTTGTATAAGCTCTCATAATTGAGAGGTGATATGAAGCTTATTAAGAGCTTGGCAAGCTTCATCTGCTTGCTGTGAGTAGTGTAGTAACACTTGCACATAATGTAGGCTAGCAGTAGCTGCTTGCCAGTAGTAGTTGACAAGGGTAAGAATTGCCAAATTAGTGTGTAGGTCAGTGTTCTTGAGGGTAGTTCTTTCCTAGTCAAAGAGTGATAGGGCACTGTGGAGGGATTGATCCAGAACCTGACTGGTGCCTGTGGGGAGTGGGGTGCAGATTGGGGTGCTGTTATAACTAAAGATGGTGAGTTCACTGCCATAGTCAATGAACCTGCTAGGTAAGGAGTGGAGGACAGTGAGGTGGCAGATTTCTGCTTGGCTATCTTGGGCATCTCCTGGTAAAGCATTGGGTTGGTGAGGTATCAGGCTAGATAATAGGTAATTTCTCTTGGCGTCACCAGTGGGAGTATGTTGATTAAGTCATGAGGTGGGTTTTTCAGTGATGATTCAGGCATCAGCTGAGGGTGACAGGGTAATGCTGGTTTGAGGGACAGAAGGTGGAGTTGAAGTTTGTGGTGTAGTAGATTATTCAGTAGGTCTGACAGTTTGGGTGGTGGAGGTAATTTCCTAGGGAGGGAGTCGATTTTCATATTTATATCTCTGGAAGAGGCAGGCTGTATTTTCAAGATTTTTGCTGGGTTCTCAGGTATTCTCCAAGTTCAGATATCCTTTCCATTTTACTAAGTAATGGGAGTGATTCTTTATTAGTTGGTAGTTGAGAATAGATTCTACCTTGTATTAGTTGGGTCCTTTTTCCAAGTCAGGTGGTAGCCTCTCATGATGTGGTCCATATAGAAAATTTTCTGTTGCTGGGGTCAGGAGAGAGGCATGGAAGACATTGTGGATCTTCTATTTTAGGGGTAGTTCCAGTTTGAATATTACAGGGTTCACCTTTTCAACTATCTTGAATAGTCCTTCTCATTTTGGATTGAGTTTTCACAATTTAACTAATAGTGGGAGATGTCAGTTATCTAGTCAGACCATCTGTCCAGTAGTGAAAGAGGGGAGTTCTCTATTTAGAGTTTTCTTTATCATTACCTCTCTTACATGGTTGTGGGCAGATAAGGCACAGTTTTGCACAGCAATTAGATGATTGGCTCATTTATTGGCATTGGGATTGGAAGTGCTGTGGTATTTCCAGGGAAGCACTTTTGGGCTTTCTTCTTAGAATAGCTTGAAGGGAGTTTCCTTTCTTTCAGTATGAGATCGATTGTTGTAGATGAATTTGTAAATAGAGAGGTACTTGCTCCATTTGTGTGGGTCATTTGTTATAGCAATGGTGAGATATATTTTGATTTCTTGGTTGAATCTTTCTGTTATTTCATCAGTTTGAGGGTGATAGGTGGTGGAATAGGCAGGGGAGATATTGAGGGCTTTGTACAGGCTCCTCATTGCTTTCAATGCAAATCTTGGGTCTCTGTCAGATATTACTTTGTTGGGTAGTCCAAATTGTTTAAAGAGACTGTCAATAATGATTTTAGCAATCTTTGCAGAGGATGAGGTTTTCACTGTAGGTTTTAAAATTATCCTCTTTGTTAAGCCATGGTCCACTATGGCTAATATGCTATCATATGGTCCAGATTTGGGAAGATTGGTAATGAGATCCATTGAGATTTGCACAAATGGGCATGTTATAGAGAGTGCTGTGATCAGTTGTAGTGGGGGTTTTACTGGTCATTGTATGATTTTGTGACTTTGACATTTTGGACATCTTTTGATGTATTCCTTCATGTAGTTGCATAGTCCAGACCAGGTGATGAGTTGTTGCAATTTTTGTATTGTTTTATCGATTCCTGAGTGTTCTGCAGTAATATAGTCATGGGCCAAATATAGAATTTGGCATCAGAGGTCCATGTCATTAGGGATCAAGATTTATCCATTTTGGCTTGGGAGATCTTGATTCAGCATTTCATTGATTTGGTTATCTATTAGCAATCTATTCTTGTGAATGTCAGCTAAGATATCATCAGAGAGAAAATAGAGGATATTGTTGGGTAGAATGGTGATATTGTGATTATCTTTTTTTGGTAGGTGCAAGATTGGGATGTCATGATAGCACGTCAGCTGCTCCATTCTTTCATCTATTAATATGCTTGATTTCAAGATTTGGCTTATATTCTTTGATAGTCTGGTGCCATTGGCGTTGTCAAGGATTAAGATCTTAGGGTTGTCTCTAATGAGTGAGATTCTTGTGGTCTGTCCAAATGATGGTTTTGCCAACTGCTCCTAGGAGATGATGTCACTATGTTTTGAGCACATGGATTATGGCAAGAAGCTCTTGTTCTGAACAGTGGTAGTTTTGTTCTGCAGGATTAAAGGCTTGGAAGTGAAAGGCAATGGGTTGCCTTACTCTGGCATTGTTTTATTGGTACAAGATGGCTCCTGAGGCATAAGCTGAGGCATCAGTTTTGACTTCAAAAGGTTATGCTGGATCTGGCTTAGCCAATATGGGTTGTTCATTGAACATACACTTTATTTCTTTGAAGACTTCATCATGTTCAGGTTCCCATTTAAAAGCAGTTGTCTTGGACATGAGGCAATTTAGAGGGGTAGTGAGTTTTGAATAGTTCTGAATAAATTATTAGTAGAAATTACAGAATCCAATGAACTTTCACATGTCGCAAGTGGTTTTGGACATGGGCCATTTGCATATTCCTCTAAGTTTGATATGGTCCATTTTGATTGTATTAGGGGTTATGATGGCTCTGAGATATTCAACTTTCTGCTTGGCAAATTTGCATTTTGCAGACTTCAAGTATAGATCATATTTCATGAGAATATCGAGGACTTTTTTTATGAGTTCTTTAAATCTTTGTCTGGTGGCAGTGTGGATGAGAATGTTGTCCATATACATGAGTACTCCTCCTTCTCATATTAGATCCTTGAAAATTTCATCTATCATAGTCTGAAATATTGCAGGTAAGTTGCACATCCCAAAGAACATGACTGTCTTTTTTTTTTTTAAATCAAAAAATTTTAAAGCAGTGCTCATATACAGTCTGCCCCTAACTAAGTATATGACATACTAGCTAGGAAAAATGAAAAATGTCTAATATCAAAAAGAATCATGTAGCAAATGATAGATATACATACTATATAAGTATTTCCCTTCTAAACATAAGCTATCTGTGTAGAGAACTAGGTGTCCCCAGAGCATGCACAAATAAACCAGTTGGCATCAAAGCGATAATGCCAATACTTGCAATGATAGTCATTAGCTGCATGTTTGCCTTTGCAGTTGATACAATGAGAGTTGTGAGGACAGAGAGTACTTGCCTTAGTAAGAGGAATGGGAGGTGTGGCTTTAGTGTTGTCTTTGCAGATGCTACAGTATTTGCAATGATGTGCTTCAGAGTGTGGTCCAGTACAGAGTGGACATTTGATGGCCTGCACCTTGCAAGCATTTGATGGATGTCCCTAATGCCAGCATCATTGACATTGAGGGATACCAGGGTGAGCCTTTGCAAGCTGAATAAGACAATGAGCATTATTGATGCTCACACATTGATTCTTGAGTTTTTTGGTGGAAGCACCAGATTGAGAGTCCCAAACATCAAACTAAATAGTAGTGGTGTCTAAATGTTGTGAGTTGTACATGACATGCAGTTTAGCAGCAAGATTGATTTCAAGCCCTGAATTGTTGAGCACATATATGACTTGGTCAGGTATGACCAGGAATGGGATATCGATAATCTTTAGGAAAGATTGGGAGCATGGAAGAGACACTGTGACAGTGACTTTAGTGCTAGAGGAAATGAAGTCAGCAACAATTTTAAGGTCATCAGCTGATGGAACTGTGGTAGTGGAGAGCAAAATGCCTCCATAAGCAACATGAGCAGTCAAGATCTTAAGAGAGGACTTCTTGGCTTTGAGATTATTGTTGGATTGAGAAACAAGTTTGAAGAAATCAATATCTCCAGGGTTGGAGAAAGGGATGAGGATTTAATGGTGGGAGGGGCCAAGAGTGGTAGAGGTGGGCTTGTGCTTAGAGGTGGCAGGCACATTGTGAGCAGCACAATACATGGCAGCAATGCTATCAGCAGAGAGGGCAGAGAAGGCTTTAGCAAGTTTGACTAAGCCTATATCATCTCAGATAGGAGCAGGGGCCTGGGCCAAAGGTGTGGGCTTGGGCCTGGATTTCATAACATCAGTAAAAGAAGCCTGAGGCTTTTTTGCTGGCAGCACAGTCACCTTGGGTTGAGGGTTTGAAACTGGTTTCTTAGTAGTAGCCAGTTGCAGGGTTTTAGCTACAGAAGGCATAGGTGTGTCTCAAGCAGGAGGAGGAGAAGGGGGCAGAGGAGGGGGAAGGAAGCCATCCAGAGCATGTTGGATAATATCAGCAGGTGTGTACTCCTTAGAGTGGTCACTATCAAGGACGAGTGTAGTAGCCTTCCAAGCAGAAGGCAGGAAAGGAAATACATCAACCAATAAGGCAATAATGCAAGCAAATTGAGTGGCAGTGGATATGCTGCCATGATCAGGAAGTTTGGCAAAGAATTCTGGTGCATTTTCAGCACAGAAAGCTTGCCATGTACTTTCAAGAAGGGAGAGTATTTGAGGAGCATTGACTACTCCAGGCTCCAAAATAGGCCTATAAGATCTTTGAACAATGGAGTCAGGCACAAATGAAGATTTTTGCACAGGAGACATTGCAATCTGAAAACAAGAGACTGATGGTGGTGGAGGGGGAGTTATACTAGAAACATCCAGTATAACAGCAGGAGTAGAGGGAGGTGGAGTAGGAGTTCCCAGTCTATCTGGAGTAATGGGTTTAGGAGGAGACAATGCCTTCCTCTTCTTCCATTTCTTGTTAGTAGGCATCTTTATGATGGCAGCTTTGACTTGAGCATTGAAAGCTTCAGGATCAAAGCTCTGGTAGTCTTGGCATGGTTAGAGTTTTCTGTCCTTCTTTCCTACAAAGAAAAAGGGTGATGCCATAGGGGATTTCAATGGGCATATATATCCTTTGGCAAGATTTTTGTTGAGAAACTTGTCAAGTTCTTCGAGTTTGAGGGGCATGAGTTTGTAATTTGGGAAGGGTTTGGCAATGAAGGAGGGAAGTAATTTGATTTTGTGATCCCACTTATGTTTTGGTAGATACCTAGCAGATTTTGTTTCAGAAAAGACATTGAGATATTAGCAGTATTCAGACAGCACAATTTTAAGGGGATCATCTATTTTCTTTTCTCCAAATTGCTAGACTAGGCATATTGCTTTGTTGGTTTTGACATTGAGTTCTTCTTCATCTATCTCTAGTCTAAAACATTCATCTTCCATAGTATCACATAATTCCTCATAGAGTTCTTGCAGACTTTTGAGTTGGAGGATTTGGTTTTTCCAGTCAATGACAGGGTTTTGTTGTTTGAGCCAGGGAATTCCCAGAATAAGCTGGAGTCATCCTAGCATTGTTACTCAAGCAGTTACACTTTGTTCTATGCTATCAATTATTACACATATGGTTACTTTGTATTGCAAGGTATTCTTCATTCCATCAGCATTCCTGATATTTATGGGCTTTTCAAGTGATTTCTTTGGTAGTCTCTATTTGTCAACTACTCAGGGATCAATAAAGTTGTTTGACACTCCTGAATCAAGTAGGGCAGTAGTCATAATATCAGGGTCAGAAGAGAGGTGGACAAGAAGGGGGATGTAAAGAATGGTAGGGTTGAGCTTTAGTTTTACTTTATTTAGTTCATAATCTGCTTCAAGCATAGAGAACTACAGCATGGAGATCAGTTCTCCTTCTGAAAAGAAGACTCATCTATTTTGGAATCTTCTACATTGTGAATTGTGTATCATCCTAATCTTTGTGGTTTTCTCATTTCTTTCCCTTTTTCTTTCCTAAGTGGGGCTTTCTTTGGGCTTTGGGGCTTGTTTTTCCTGAGTTTCCTGAGGGAACAGTTTTGGGCATAGTGATGTCCTTCCTTATAGACAAAACAGAGTCCTTCCTTGCAGAGGCATTGAAGTTTATCTGAGAGGATGTTGTAAAGCACCTCTTCAACTCATTTTGATACCAAGTTATTGAGGAAATTTTCCTTGGTTTTGGATTCTGAGGTAGTGGATTTGGAGTCAGTGGTGTCGCTGTCTTCTGTTTTGGTAGTGTAAGCATTATGGAGTTCTTCAAGAAAGTTGACATCCATGGGACCATATCCCTTGGGTTCAGTTTGTCAGCTAACTGAGACATATGGGCAGTGAGTTGACTTCTTAGTTAATTTCCTATGACCTTTGCTCTTGTGGCAATAGGATTTCTCGTGGTATCAATAATCTCTTGGTGGCCTAACATATAGTTGTAGATAATCCATTCCTGCCACTTGTTGTGCTGTGGTGAAGTAGTTATCAATGGAGAAGGTGTTGGGGTTTTGGTTCTGTACTCCTTGATAGTAATGTGGGTCCAATCCTTGGAGGAAGTAGATTATTTTTGTGTTGAGATTGGTAATTCCAGCAAGGGACAATTGGCTTTTAAACTGGTTAATATAGTATTTGATCATATTCCCATTTTGCCATAAGCAGGCAAGTTCTGTGATTCCTTGAAGGTTATTGCTGATATGTTTGAATGATGTGTCAAGGCTGCTGTTGAAGTCATTGTATAATCCTGGTGTAAAGATATTTCCTGTAGTTTTGTCTTAGATGTATGCTTTCTTCCAATTGGTGGCATCTCCTGACATGTTGAGGAGGGTGAAATAGATTTTCTTTTTGTCCATGTTGTACATGTTTTGCTGGGCCCTGAAGAAGAGAAGGAGATCCTTTCTCCATCTTTCATAGTCTTCAGAGTCACCTTGGAATTCTCATGGTTTTCTGACTTTCAGGTCTCATGCTAGCTGAGCCATGTTGGTTGGTGGATGAGGTGGATGTGTTTGGGTTGTATTAAGTGAGTGGGGATCAGTTCCTATAGGAGGTGACTGTCAATAAGTTGGGTTTGTCTCGGTGTTTGGAAAATTTCTTGGAAGTTTGTTGATAATGGGGTCTGGAGATGAGGAAATTCCTTGAGGGCTGTGGTACTCATCAAAGGAGAGAGAAGTGTGTTCAGGGGTTGCTGGTCAAGTTGGGGCAAAGTTGACAGGAAGGGTGAATGGTTCTCTTCTATCCTGCAAAGTTCTACTTACTTCTGTTGAGTTATTCTGGGGGTTGAAAATATTGGGTCTGTCATCAATGAGACTTTGTCATTGCTCATGAGTGAGCTGGTTCCAAAGATTGAGGGGTCTTGAAAGAGGGGTTGGTTCCTCTTGTTGATTTCAAGAATAAGTTATTTGAGTTGCTCCTAATTGAGCTTCTTGATCTCAAGCTCTTTGTTCTCTTTGTCATTCTTGTTGGGTATTTCTGTGTTGACTAATTTTCTTTTAAAGTTAAATTGTTAGCTTAAATGAGCATGGTTTTAAAGAGAGAAAATATAAATATGATCTTTTCAATGCTCTGCATTGAAGAATTTGTCTCTTTTGAGACAAGGTCTAGAGGGGAGTTAGTTGGTCAACTCATAGTCCCAGTTAAGGGATAGATTTCCTTTTGCTTTGATTGGCATGTTAGCATTTTCCTGTATTCAGCAAAGTTTCCTGACTTTAATTCTGGTTACTTCAGAATACCTTTCAGTAAGACATCAAATTTTGTGTGTCCATTTATTCGATCAATCTTCTTCCATTTAACAACAAAGTAGTTGGTTAGTCTTCTGGTGAAGGAGTTATGGACAATTCCTTGAGAATTGAATCAACCATTGTTGTTCAGCATCTTGGCATCTTGAATTCTTGATTGTAAGTGGCAAGGTAATTGACATTGTATCTCAGGCTTTTTAATACTCTGGAATTCAGGGACTGTTCAGGGCATTGCTGCTATTTCGACCCTAAGTAGTTCATTCTTGTCTTCTTCAGTGCTGCAACTAAAGAAGTGTCAGCTGGTCACTAGTATGTTACCATATTAGTTTCTTTGGCTAAGCTATGACTGAGGCTTCCAAAGCTCAGAAGGAAGCTTCTATCCTAATGTTATGCAGTGCTTATTGGCAGTATCTAGGCAACATAGCTGTGTAGAGCCTATCCCAGCTTTCCTGGTTAGCTTCTTGGTCATACAGTACATTACCTCAACTAACATGCCAAAAGTGGGAAAGCAGACTGTGTTAATTCTGAGGGGAGGAAGAGGTTGTCTAGCTCTCTTGTGTTCCTGACCTTGCCAGAAAAGTGACTCAATCCTTTTCAACAAAGCATTCCTAAAGGTTCAGTCACACAGTGTGGGCTAGGCTACTAGGGCTAAATGGCTTCTTTAGGCATTAGAACTGTTCTGACTTACTGATCATATGAGACAAGTTGGATGTCCAATGCTGACAGGTAATAGTTTCAGTCTTCTTAGTAATTCAACCAGTCTTCGTTCTTGTGGTACTTCTTTTAATGAACAAAGAGAAGGTCTTCTCTAATATCTTAGAGAGGATTAAGGTGCTCAATAGACAGAAAGTTACACAGACAAGTAACTGAAGAGGATAGAAGCTTATACTTCTTCTATCTTTGTTTCCTATCTTTATACTACTCTGATCTAACTACATTTGGTAACTACTGTATCAGTTAGATCTTCCTATGTACTAGTAGCATAAATGGCATGGTAACTATGTGGCTATTTACTTCCTGATAATAATGAAGTACTGTGCTATATGGAGAGGGTGTTCTGCTCCTAGGAGTCTGCATACAATGTTTCTACAAGTCAAGTATCCATAATAGATGATATGAAAGAGTTAGTGAGAAGACTATTACTACAAGAATAGAAACTGTCATAAAGGTCATCACGATCATGATCATAAGGGTCATTATAAGGGTTGTGATAGTGGCATATAGAGTTATTACTATATTCTTTGTTTACCAGTTTCCCCTTTTAGTCATCCAGGGTCTCATAGCTTGATCTGCTTATGGTAGTGTTAGTTGTGGGAGGCATGGCTCAGGGTTTGTCATTCAAGAAGGATGAGTCATCAGAGATATATATGATTGGTGGAACATCAGGGGTATGGTGAGAACTGGTGCTGTGGCTGTGGACAGATAATTGTGGGGTTGCTGCTTTAGATAGTCTGAAGGAGGCAATAGTAGGACTGAGACAGATAAACTCTTCAAGGTTTCTGCTTGGATGTTCTTGGTAATAAGTGCTATCCATAATATCAGAGATAAGCAGGACAAGAAGATTATTGTTCTGGTAGTGCAGATAGGGGTGAGTCCAGTACCTGATATCATCTGTATATATCTAACTGTTCTGGTAGGTGCAGTCTATATAGGACACAATCATGCATATGTGCTGTCCATTGAGGTAGCACTTCTTATAGAGAGGATGAGCAAAGGTGTCTCCTAGTATGGTGTTAATTAGGTGGGCAGCAGGTGAGACTTCTATGAAGAGTGAGAAAAGCAGGAGAGCATTGTCTTGATGGTTGTTAGTTCCATAGAATTTCCATTTATAGTACTAGTCTTGGGTTAGGGATTCATCAATCAAAGTTTATACTATATCAAAGCATTTAATAGCATTTATAGCTCTGCTATCAACAGAAAAGTCAATATACCCATTCTTGATGCTCTTCCTTCTATTTCTACTCATGTCTGAACTCTATTCTCTAGTGCTGAAATTTATGAAGTACTCAAAGGCTATTCCAATATCTCTGTCCCTGGTGTCAATCACATCTCATGGGCTCACCTTAAAATACTCTTCTAATTTGATGAACAAATTCCTTTATTTTTCCTCCACATCACTAATGCCTGTCTTGACATTAGGTGCTGGCCTAAACATTTCAAAGAATCTGTATTGGTTGTTATTCCTAAACCAAATAAGCTCTCTTATGACATACTCAAGGCCTTCTATCCTATTGTTCTCCTTAACACTCTTGGCAAGCTATTTGAAAAAATGCTCACTCAGAGAATATAATTCAAGACTATTAAATTCAATGCCATTTATCCTTGTCAAGTGGGTGGTATCATTCAATATAGCATCAAAGATGCTGGCATCTACCTTACCTACCTTATATATGCTGGCTAGAACAAAAACTTATATACAAGCATTCTTGCTTTTGACATTTCTCAATTCTTTTCTTCTCTTAACTATTCTATGCTCCTCACTATTCTTTGAAAGCAAGATTTTTCTTCTCAAGTTATTGACTTCTTCTCTAATTATCTAGTTGAATACTCTATGACTTATCTTTACTCATCTCTTCAATTTCTCTTTTCTGATGCTAATATTAGTGTTGGACAAAGCTCAGCTCTCTCTCCTATCTTTTTAGGTCTTTATATCACTCCAATTTTCTTTTTAGCTAGTTCTGATAATGCTGAACTCTCTTTTTTTCTCTCTTTTGTAGATGATAGAACTATCATCACTTAAGGTGAGACTTGGCATGAATATCATAACAAGATTGTTGGGGTATATCACACTCTTGTATGACTCATTGAAGATTTTAGATTGCTCCTTGAGCATGAAAAATCTGAAATCTATAACTTTTTTAGGAAACAAGGAGATGAAAACCCTGCTATCAATCTAGGTTTCACTCCCTACACTTTCTCATCCCCCCTTCACCCAAAGAAATACTGGAGATATCTAGGATTCTTCATTGACTATCAACTCCTGTTCAATGAATACATTTGCTACTAGTCCACCAAAGCCCTCTCCTCTGTTTATGCTATGAAGATGCTTGGTAACTTAACACATGGACTTCTCCCTCACCAAAAATGTTTACTCTACCATTCTTGTGTTATTCCCCTTACTACATATGGTTTTTGCATGTGGTATTACTCTAGTGCTCAAATTAACACCAAACTCCTTATGCTATAACAAATGCAATGGAACACCACCCTATGGATCACAGGTGCTTTCTGCATATCTCCTACAGGTAGGGTTGAATGCATTACAGGCTTAGTCCCCACTCATCTCTATCTCAAAAAACTTGCTAAATGATCTAGTCTCTGCTATGCTACACTAAATCATTCTCATATCAACTATACCATTCTGAGCACTTAAAATGCTAAGAGTGCTCTCCCTTATCCTAGGTTTATTGACCTTATATCTGAAAAAAAAAGTTGGTAGTAGAAGAGTCAGTAATAGAGGTTGATGTGATGCTGCTCAATAATTCTGAAATCTTCAAACTACTTGACATAGATAATTTTCCTGGCTCTCATCTATTAGATAATTTTTCTGATCAATTTTCTTTTTTTAATTTTGATAGGTTGAGTCTTAAGGTGCTCAGTATATATTTTTGATGCTTTGATACAGAGCTATCCTGCCTCTATTCCCTTTCTAATACTGCCATTGTCATCATCAATAGTAGTGTATTCAACAATCACAACATGCAAGCCAACATGTGTTATCAAATATGGTCCAATGGGACCCTACTTCATTCTTTTACCATACCTAATGGACAATGTACCACTTCCAAAGCTGAGCTCACCACACAATATTTTGTGATATGTAAGACTGTTACCATCTCTGGTATTGATTATATTACCATTCTCACTGATCACATATCCTTGTCTAGAACTCTTTTAGACCCTTCAATCCATCTTAGCCAATATCACTCATTGGCTGTAGTTAAAGCCCTATGCCTATGGCTAGGCCATTCTAGAACCTGGTCTATTGAGTTCTGAGATGTTCTATTCAAGAGTGCTCAATGTAATTGCAATACACCTCCTCACTGACCTGGACTTGTATGCTATATTCTTTGTAAAGTTCACCTCATTACCAAGTCAAATCACTAACATGCCAGATTGTGCTCTAGCATCTCCATATCTTACCTTAGGAAGAAAATCACTGACTCTTGTCTAAAGCTCTGGCAAGAGTTATTCCTTAACAACACTCAGTACTGTGGACACTCATTCCTCATGCTCTACAGTAAATACTTCCAAAACAAGGTTATTCTTCCACAATATCATAATGGAGGTTCTTGGCTTAGAGAGCTCTGATCTTTCTACTCCCTTGACAGTGATGATTCTAATCTTTTTTTTTTTTTTTTTTTTAATTCAAAAATTTATATAGCAGTGCACGAAAGCAGTCCGCTCCTGGGTTATAGATGCCTGGGGACTATGATAAATACATGACGCAAAATGAGGCTATATAGACCAGACCATAGCTAGACCAGAAAATGTCCATCTCAAATCACTACCGATTTCTCTGCCCTCCAGCCACAAGCCAAACGACGAATACTTGACCTCACGAACATGATCAGGAGGCACTCAGCGAGTGTGCTGATGCCAGAAAGCTGCCCTATCCCAACGCTCGTCCTCCTGCCTCTTGGAAGTCGCACCTGATGCAGCCATCCTCCCCACCCAGTCCTGATTAGCCCTACAAGCCAACCAGTCCTGGTCGAAGCAGTGCTGCCAGTATGGGCACTTTCAGTCGCTTGTGCTGTGATCCCCTCCACAGTTCACACAGTAAGCGGTATGAGGGCATGGGGCTCCCTCCATGGTTGCTGGCACAGGGGGGTTGGCCAAGGGGTTGCTCTGGTAACAACCAGTGAAAGAACAATGGTTAGCCTCAGAATGAGGACCAGAGCACCATGGACAATGAGGAGCCTGCGACCGGCAGGAGTGAGTGGAGTGTCCCCAGCACCAGCAACACTGGCACACAGGGATCCTGGCATGAGACTGGGCAGCCCTCACAGAACAGGAGGCTGGACCAAATTGAAAGGAGGAATTAATGAGGTGCTTAGCAGAAGTGCCTGACTGGGAGTTGACGATGTCAAACCAGACCATGGCTGAGTCTGAACATGCAGAGTTGTGCATGATGTGAGGAGCATTGGCGAGGGTGAAGGAGGGGGCCATGTGTGACTTGGCCATGATGCCCTTCATGTAGTCTGAGTCCATAGGATCCATGGTACCAGGCTGGAAGTAAGGAACATCAACGATCTTAAGATAAGACTGAGACATGGGGAGGGAAGCAGAAACCTGGTGGCCCAGGTGCTTATGAACAGCTGAAGCAACAAGCTGAATCTCTTCAGCCATTGCAATGTGGGAGGTAAGGAGGGCCAGGCCCCCATAAGCTGAAGTGCACGAGTCAATCCAAAGGTCAACCTTAGCAAGAGATAAGTTAGCAACACCAACCAAGGAAGGAAAAACTGAGGCAGAAATGACCATCTCAGACTTGACAAGAATTTGCTGCCAGGACGGCCCAGCAATGGTGGATTTAACCTTCCTCCAAGAAGGAAGAGAAGGGACTGAGGCCTGATGCATTGCAATAATGCGATCAGATGGGAGTTCAGGAACCGTCTTGGCCAAATTGACCAGAGCAGTGACGTTGCAAATGGTGTCAGCATACGACCTTTTGGGGGCTGGAGCTGATGAGGAGGAAGGATGCTTTGGAGACCTAGGCAGCCTGGGGGGAGTGGGAGGGCAGGGAGCCGAGGGACGAGCAGTGGCCTCAGAAGGGGGACCATGTGTGGAAGGAGGGGGAGGAGGCACTGGATCAGCTGACTCAGCTGACCCGCAGATCTGGGGGCCTAAAGGTGGCTGGGGGACGAGTGCTGCAAGCATCCCCTTGAGATCAGGGGGAGTGCCCAGCGGAGCAGAATAAGGAGGGAAGGGCAGCTCATGCCACTCTTTAGAGACAAAGCCAGTCATGAATGAACCGAGCTTGAGAGCAATGCACACCTTGTCGTCCTCAACAGCCTAGAGTTGATCACCCCAGGAGTTAAGTACCTTGGCGATATCGCTGAGAGCTCCCACTATATTGTGGGAGTTGTCAGCAGAGGGGATGTCCTTGCCAGAAGGAAGAGAACTGAGACCAGGATGAGAGAGAGGGCGGGGAGCAGGGGTGGGGGTAAAGACCAACCTGGGCTCAGCGCCAGTGGGAACCGTGTATGACGCAGGGGTAAGAGTACCCCCTGGAGTAGGAATGGAAGCCTGAGGGGCAACCCTTGGTGCATGGGGAGTAAGGCCTGCTTGAGAGGCCTTCCTGCGAGTGGCATGCTTGCCAGGCTTAGGTGTAGACAGCATAGGAGATTCAGGCTCGGAAGGAGTGGGTGTAGAGGGCAAGGACATCTGAGTATCACTCATGCCAGCAGTTGCAATTTCTTCATCAAAACCAGTGTCTCCAGCCCAGGAGAGATGTGAAAGGCCAGCCTGACTACCACTGGGATCGTCAGACATAGCGTGCTAAATGTATCTCAAAATGCAAATATATCGATGATAATAGTACATGGAAAAGAAGGGCCTGTGATGATTCTAATCACATTATCACATACTTCAACATTGTTATGTGCAATCACCAACCATGCTCCCATTGGCATCTATAAAAGCTACTTTTTCCCTTGTGAAGCCACTAGCTGTCACTGTGGCTTCTTTATCAAATCCCATGAACATATTCTCATTGGCTGTCCCTTATATGTTAGAGAAGATATACCCATCACCACACTAAGTCAATTTATTGACTTTCTCTTATATAACCTGCAAGTGTTTGCTTTCAATGCAGATGCTCCAATCTTCTCCCCTCTCTCTATTCCTATTCATCAACATGCTGGACTGCACCTTAGTATCTCTGTATTTCCACTTCTCCCTCTACATCCTGGTTAGCAACTATGTTGCACTAGTAAGTCCCTTTTGCTTGACCCTAGTCTTGTTTTCCACCATCTTCTCTCAAACTCTTCATTTGTACTTCCCAGTCTTGCTTTCTTCAATAGTAGCACTATTTTTTTTACAGTGAGAGACAAAACTGTTACAATATTTCAAGCATTTCCACTAAATCATAAATAACTTGGGAACTAAGCAAGTTAAAACCTTGAAATTTTAAATGAAGATAGCCCTGGATGTTTTCTACCCAAACATGTATAAATAAATATGTAAGCACATCCTTTCCCACACTACAAATTATATAAAAGTATAAGTACATTGTAACAGTTTTGTCCCTCTCTGTGAAATCATATGACTTTGTTGATTACTTGTAAATAAGTGCAAATAAAATCATGTGATTTGATTGAAAAAGATATATATACCCTTGTACAATACCTATAGTCCTCCCAACTCATTATTCCACCATGCACTGACTTACTTCTACCCAATGCAACCATATTATTTATCTTCTTAACTAAGAACATTCTGCTCACCAAATTGAAGGAATCACTGGTTTTTCTTCAGCAACCATATCCCATATTCACAATCAATACTGCTCTGACCTTGCCAAGTCTACTGGTGGCTGTTCTCATAAGCTTTCACCATCTAATATCCAATATGCTCTATGCCTTATCACTTCTTGCAAGGCTGAAAATGCTGTTGAAGTCACCAAAATCTTGAAAAATATCATCAACCAACCTCTCTCATCAAAGACTGTCTGAAGAGGGCTTCAGACAGTTGGAATGAAGGCTGTAGTCAAGAAAAAATGACTTTTTCTCTCCAAACAACATAGGAAGGAACATATAGACTTTGCAATGGCCCATCTACACTGGACTGTTGAGGACTGGAAAAAGATCATCTATATAGATGAGACTAAAGTCAATCACTTAGGGCCAGATGGAAGGAAATGGGTGTGGAAAATGCCTAGAGAGGCACTTTCTGATAGGCTGGTAGAGGGGACAGTCAAGTTTGGAGAAAGGTCTTTGATGTTTTGGGGCTGTATGTTTTGGAAAGGAATTGGGTATGGGACCAAGATTAATGGGAGGATGGATGCTGACCTTTATGTGTCCATCCTGGAAGATGAACTCCAGCAAAGCCTTGTATATTATAACAAAAATCCTAAAGAGGTCATTTTTTAGCAAGACAATAACCCCAAGTACAAGAGCAAAAAGGCTATGAAGTGGCTAGAAGATAGTGGTCTAGAAGTTATGATATGGCCTCCTCAATCAGCAGACCTCAACCCAATTGAACACCTTTGGGTTCATCTCAAGGCAAGGCTTAGAGACTATAAAAAACTCTCTTCTAGCATAACAGAACTTTGGGAAAGAACTCAGGAGGTATGGAATGAAATTCCATCTTCTGTGTGTCAGAATTTGATCAAAAGTATGCCTAGAAGGGTTTTAGCTATTGTAAAGGCTAAGAGAGGCTATACCAAGTACTAAATACTCTAAATAGTATATAACTTTCAAGAGGGACAAAACTATTACAATGTACTTATACTTTTATATGATTTGTAGTGTGGGAAATGATTGTGCTTACATGATGATTTATACATGTTTGGGTAGATAATATCCAGAGCTATTTTTATCTAAAATTTCAAGATTTCAACTTGCTTAGTTCCCAAGTTATTCATGATTTAGTGGAAATACTTGAAATATTGTAACAGTTATGTCTCTCACTATATGTCTCTAGTGCTTTTGGTATCATATTCTCATGCTCATTAGTTACAAATATTCTTTTCTTTTCTTCTCTTTTTATTTCTAACTTTGTATTCATACTTAGTTAGACTGCAATCAAGCACTATGTAATAAATTTTTAAATTAAAAAAAAAAGAGAAAAACTGTGTATATTTATTACATTTAATGGGCTGATGTTCATGTGGGACTAAAGCCTATTAGGCTTTTTCCAAAAGATTTGAACACTATTGAACATGAAAACCTGGTGGCCAGAGTGGCTATAATATAGTTGCAAGCTCAATAACAGGATCTTCTTCTGATATTTCTTTTTTGCATGTACCAAAGCTCAATGTCCATCTGACAAGACCTAATGGATTGAACACTGAATAGAAGAAAAAATGATATTGTTCATATAATGATGATGTGAAATTATCTAGATTGAATCTTAAGTTCAATAAGCTATATTTCTATATCTGACAGAAGGTCTGAATATCTTGGAATATCATCAGCAAAATAGTTGGTTGATTATGTGCTATTGTAACTAGGAAATGAGAATTGAGCATAATTATAATATTCAGGAAATACAGTATAGAACATTATAATAGCAAACAATTATGTACTGGGTATTGGAATACATTGAGAACGATTATAACTTGTGATTACTATAAATAGTCATAGGCCTTGCTAGACTTATAATATTTCTGACACCATCTACTGCTGTCCAAGTAGTCGACCTTGGCTGAGTGACTATAGAAATGTGTGCCTTCAGCATATTGGGCCCTTAATTGCAAAGGCTTGCTGTTTTCTTTCCATACTAAGGTAGATGACATACAAATCTAACAAAGGATGTATGACTTTGTGTGACAATAAGTATAAATCTTTTAACTAATTATCAGCCTTCTAGTTAGGATAAAATATTTATATAAAAATTAGATTCAGACAATATCTATAAATTATATAAGACAAAATAGGAAAATAGGAAGAGATTGTATTGTTAATTGATTTACAAGTAAAATTACTGAAAAAGGAAACAACATGATATAATGTAATGTATTGTGCCATACTCCACCCCTCAGCCAAAAGCACATACTCTTTATTTCCAGAGCCCCTTAAACATGATAAAGAGGAAGGATAAGTGGAGGAAACAGAATGCAAAAGTGGCTAAAGCTACAAAAAAAGCAAGAACCAAATATAACAAGGAGAATGTCAGTTGAGTTGACCCTGATTTTATAAATTGTGACTAAATTAAGTTCTCCATATTTCTCTGTCAAACAAAATATTGGTATATCTAAGAAATGGAAATACATAGTAGATGTTATCCATGCTAGGGATCATTCCCTGTAGATCCCTTTCAGGAAGGCTGTCTATACAGACTTGGGCCTATGCAAAGGTAGTGATAGAGAAATGCTTAAAGGCTAAGCCTCGCTCAGACATAGAGTCAATTGGAAAGAGGTATATAGCCAAACAAGACTAAACTACTGAACATGATAGTAAGTTGGCCTTATATATATGTACACAATGGTAGAATCAAAAGGGGTAAAAGTCCACAGAGATTGGCAGGGTGATAAAAATAAAGTACTATGCAGGAAGGAGTATAACCTTAGCCTGTCCATAGATTTGAAGTGTCTGAGAAATATCACCACACAATGACGAAAATGAAAAGGAAGCATAGTCCAGCTGTACATAAGACGATGACAAAAATCAAAAAGTAAGTAGAAAAGACAGGAGAAGGTCCATTGAATAATTGATGTGGGTTGATATAACTGTTAGCAGGGACTTCCAGTGACATTGCTGAAGGTGACATTGTTGATGTCATCGTATTGTGGATTGAGGGAGTATATACTGGAAGAGGGAGAGGCTGGGCGAGTGCAGTGAGTCATTGGGCATTTATTTTATCCATGTCCTGGTCCTCGGTGGTGGCAGTGGGGACAGATATATCAGACACAATCGATGGTTTGATGTCCCGGAGCCTCACTCTGACAGGCACTGCAAGTAAGAAAAGGGCAACTAAGGGGATGATGTCTCCTGTGGCTGCAGCAAGATTGAATATTTGGTTAGGATAGATCTCTTGGTCTGGGTGAACTCAGCTGAGTAGGGCATGGGCAAGATGTCGAGGACAGAATCAGGTTTGAGGGTGGACCAACTCCTATACTACCATTCTGGAAGTCCATTCATAAAATGGGGGAGCCTTGTCTCAAGTCACAGCTAGGTAGTCCCTGACTACTCTCCATTGATGATGCGCCAAGTACATGGCAAGTGCGGTTAATGCAGCCATTAAGGCTGTCAATTGCTTTGTGCAGCTTATGTCACTGTCAGTAGAGAGAACAGAGAGTATTGAAAAAGCTGAGATCATCAGCTGTTAATAGTCCTCAATGGAAGTCTTGGCATCATCATTTGCTATGGACCATCTGTTCAATGTTGGATTGACTCCACCCCATGAATATGGGCCGTTGGCTGGTCGACCCGAGATGTAGAGGATAGTTTCCAGACTGAACATCCCCTTCTGGTACTCTTGAAGGGCCCGTTGGTACATTTCTTGGTTTGTTGATGTCAACGCTAAAGTTTGTAAAGTGGGGACGTGACAAGCTACTTCTATTAAGGCTGTCTGTCAAATCCTGGCCTCTTGATCAGTTATCAGATTGGGAGGGGAGATTGATGTGCTGGATAACCCTGGAAGGTCTTATGGGGGAAAAATGGGCATGTGCTTTGGAGAGGTCATTTATTGAGTTGATAGGATTGATTTTGGGTAAAGGAGTGTCTAAAGGTCCAGTAATGATGTGGATAGAGTCAGATGAGTGGCTTGACATTGTTTTATCATTTTCTGAGAGATTTTCAAGTGGGTCTCTTGGGTGTTAAATGGGTCTTTGGTGGCATTCTGTGTGATTTAAGGTATTCTTGGATTAATTTGTCAGTGAATCGGGTTAGTTCTTCTTCGTGTATCCACTCATTTTCTTGATGTCTGTATCCTTTCCATTTGACAAGGTATTGGAGTCCTTCTGTTCAGTAGTGATAATTTACTATCCCTTTCACTTTGTACTGCTCTTCTCCTTGAATCATTTCTGGTGGGGGAAGTGGAAGGTTTGGACCATGGATGTCATTTTCATTACATGGAGTGAGAAGGGATGCATGGAAAACTGGGTGGATTTTCCAATTTGGTGAGAGATTCAACTCATAAACCCATGGGGAAATGACTCATTTGATAGTGAAGGGGCCTTGTCGTTTCAGCGCTATTTTTGAGGAGGGGTAGGATAGGTGGAGATTGGTAGCTTCCAGCCATACTTTCTGATGGGTTTTGAAAGGTTTGAAGATGGATGTAATTTGTTTTGCCATTCGTTCAGCTGACAGTTTATGGGAAGCTATGGCTTCATTTCTGGTGTGATCAAGAAGGTGCAGTCTTTCTTCAGATGAGTCAATGGATGGCATTTTGATGATGGTTGGTATGCCTGGGGGGTTTATTCCAAGGATAAGTTCATGAGGAGAATGTTGTTGACTGGTGTGGGTCTTTGAGTTGTGAACAAATTGTAATATGGGGATATGTCTTGACCAGTTGTGGGGGTTTTGGGATGAGTATATAGAAAGATATGCTGCAATCTCCTGATTGTAATGTTCTACCGTTCCATCTGTTTGGGGATGATAGGCAGTTGAGAATGCTTGAGTTATCCCCAGCTGGTTAAATAAGGCATGGATAGACTTAGTGGAGAATCTAGGATCCTGGTCAGAGATTATCTTGTTGGGGATTCCATAATGGGGAAAGAAGTGGGTTAAGAAGAGTTGTGCAATATTGTCTGCAGTTGTAGTTTTGGTAGTTGGGATGAAAATAGCCCCTTTTGAAAGTCCATGGTCTACTATGGACAAAATAGCGTTGTACTCATGATTGTCATAAAATCGTGAAGGGGGTAAGTTGGTTATGAGGTCCATGCCAATTTGTGTGAAGGGTCACATAGATTTAGAGGTTTCTATGGGATGTAATGGTGGCTTGGTAGGGTGTCAATTAATTTTCATCTGTTGACATAGTGTACAGCCATATACATAATTCTTGATAAAGGTGTTCATGCCAGGCCAATAAATATGTCTCTTTGCTAGGCGATAGGTTTTCTGTTGACCAGGGTGTCCCATGAGTGGGTGGTCATGATAGTGGGATATGATTTCATGTCATAGCAATTGATCTTGTGGAATTATCACTCAATCTTTGAATAAGAGTAATGGTCCATAATCAGTTGAGTAGATCAAGTATCGTTTATCAATTGTTTTGGGTTTGTTTTGTAGGAGCACTTCCAGCATTTGTGTTGATAGTGAGTTATATTTGGTTGACTTTGTGATCTGCTGTTGGAGGGCTACATCAATGAGGTTGATGAAATATTCTTTGGGGAGGACAGTGATTTGGTGAAGGAAGACTTTGTTGGGGAGTATGGTGACGTTCTTGTTGTTATTGTCATTAGCTGGGATATGGTCTGGACATCGAGATAATGCATCTGCAGCTGTGAGTTTTGGTCTGGGGATGTGTTGAATTTGGTAGTTGAATTGTGAAAGAGTTTTGTACCAACATCCTTG
>KQ962454.1:18760-48895 GCA_001563735.1 Leucoagaricus sp. SymC.cos
GATATAAACTAGTATATAACTTGGGAGTTATACCTACTACTACATTGGCTTTATATACTAAAGTAATACTACCAACTATAGATGGTCACTGGGTCTAAGGAGAAGATAGGATTATGCTAAGATCCAAAAAGTGGAAGAGTGCTGGGGAACACTGTCGAGCACTACAGTAAGGAGATGAGGAAATGTGGCAACATACTACATATCTAGAAATGGTTTGTTAAATATAGAACACAGATTATGCTGGGAAGTAGGGGTCGAACATAGAGTCATTAGAAGAATAGATGAATGAATCCAGATCAAAAATGATGTCACTGTCCAAATATGGGAACAAAGTTCTACTAATCATAACAAGGACTGGTTGGCCTGTAGGGCTAATCAGGACTGGAAGGTATGGATGACCATATCAGATGTGACTTCTAAGAGGCAGGAGGATGAGTGTTGGGATAGGGTGGCATTCTGGTGTCAGTGCAACTGCTGAGCACCTTCTGATCATGTTTGTAAAGTCAAGTACTCATTGTTTAGCTACAGGCTAGAGGGTGGGGAAATTGAAATCAAGTCAGTATGAACATGTGCAGAATTGGCTATGCTCTTGTAGTATGTAGTATCACTTGTGACATGTATTTATCATAGTTCTGGGCATCTATAACCTGGGAGCAGACTGCTATTGTGCACTGCTATATAAATTTTTGAGTTAAAAATAAAATAAAATAAAAAATTATGACATTTCTATCAATCACCCAAGCTCTCTCCATTGACCTTGACTTGGATCAATCAACTTTCACAATTGGTGTACAACACACATAAGAGATTCAGTAGTTGGAAGTATACTCTGTGGACACCCCATGAGAGAAAGAAGGTGATAGGTCTTGAGAAGTTGCTGGCATACCATTAGCTGTGATGCTTATTTTGAGTGCCATCTAAGATACTTACCATGAAAAGAAGTGTTCAATTTATTCGAGAACAACTGCTGCAGTTCTGTATAAATAGTCAGTATTGTTTGCATCCAGCTGAAGGGGCACAAGACATATATATCTTGTCTTAGTTAGATTGTCAAGAATAGTTATTAGATGCCTGAGTCATGACTTGATCACATGGATCAAGATGTCTTGGGGTGTATTTGTATATATATATCCACTCAGTTCCTCCTTACACTCTCTATCCTCCTCAATTAAGAATGACCACTAATAAATACTTCTTTTTGACAGAAACAATCCTAGTTTGGCCAGGTTGCTCCCTCTATGTCTATTGTGATAATCAAGGACACATTCAGTGCCAAGTGGATGAGAGATAGAGGATTGCCACTGGGTTGTCCCAGGTTGTCATCTTCTATCTCAGTGTCCATTTGTTCAATCATGTTGTCCATTCATGGAAAAATGTCTGGAAGAACAGGTTAGAAATCTTAGTTGCATGTCTTACAATCTCCATTGACATTCTCTGCACTTCAGGACAAGCAACAACTGCTTGTTTGACTACTATGTCTCTTACTATTTGTGATGATTACCTGCTGCCCTACCCCTGTTTCCTCTATTTCGAACACCCTATTTCTCCTACTCCTCCTGCTTCTCCTCCCTCTGCTGCTTATCAAGACTGTCATTGGATGTTGACTCTGGCTTGAGAGTCAATTCACTCTCCTTATAAAAGAGAGCTGTGATGTGCTTTCAGAGTGGTGGGAGCTTGAACCAGATGTAATATTTGTTGCACTCATATTCATGAGTGAATGACTTGAAGGTGTGGTAGAGGTTGCCAGATCCAAAGAGATCAATACTGCAGTTACTAATCAGCTTGTCATTGATTGGACCTATTTCTGGAGAATAGATACTTATGGGTTACTGATGACCTGGAGATCAGTTAGTAAGGACTTTCCACCTTGAAGTGAACTCAGTCAGCAAAGGCTTTGTGTATTTAACAAGGTAGCCTGCCTTGTAGATCACTTATAAAGAGCTGGGTGTAAGTCTTCTCATATTGCATATATTGGAGGAATACAAGGAATACAGCAATTGGGTATTGCTCATAGTCAGGGTCAAGATGCAGAGCAGAAGACATGTTGTTGATATATTTGACAAATTTGTTGTTGGCAACAATGCATTCTTCATTAAGATAGATCACATCGAGAGTTGTCCCTCCTAGCCACTTAGCTTTCACAGGTGTCCTGATGCTTGTTGCTATCCATGCTTTGACTATATGCAAGCAAGGAATTTCAAAGGGCAGTTCTTCCTGTCTTTTCACAATGGTGGACTTGATAAAATCATAGGAGAGATCCATCAGAGCAGAGGACCACATCAATAAATTTATCTCTTTAAGGACAGCAAAACTTGCATCCACCCCCTCCTTCCAGCACATCTCCTCCATCTCCTCTCCCTTCTTGTCTATGGTGGTGACAGTATCAAAAACCCTTTTTAAAATGACAGGCTCTTGCATGATATTACCATATGACATCTTGGCATCAAAAGCTACTTTTAACATTCCTCATCCAATCTCTTCTCTATGATCATGCATAATCACACTGTGGATGGAATTGTTAGGACCAGAGTTCAGTGCCTCTGCAATTTTCCATGCCTTGCAGAGTGCCATGAGCTCCTTCTACATGTAGGAAGGAACAGGATAGAGCATGACAATCTCATTCATATTAAATCTAACTAGAGAAATAATGGAGAGGTCAGCAAATATATCATACTACACCTCTTCAATGCACTCATAGCTTTGGAAGCATTAGGATCTACCTTGCCACCCTCTTGAATTGTGATCATCACGTTCTGCACTGTGATTGCCTGATTTTGTAATACCAGAGGACCTACAGGCAGTGAAGTGGGAGCAGATGGAGGAATAAACCTCCCTTGTGAGCCAGAGCTGCCACTGATTAACAACTCAGCCATAGAGTCAGAGTTCCTAGATGGGTTGCTGATCATTTGATGAGCTCCTAATATTGACCTTTAGTCCAGCACCTCCAAGAAAATGATAACCTGTGTACCCTTGGCCTTGGCCTTTCCTTTTCTTTTTCCTTTTCCTTTGTTAGGTGCCACAAGTTGCAACAGAGACAGAAGGGCTGTGCTCAGACCAATAATGGGTATTTCAGAAAGGGGCTTGAGTTACTATACAGGAAGCACTGCCAGTTTGCAAAAGTTGACAGGTAGAAACAGCTTTTGCATCCTAGGGTGCTTGAGGGGACACTGAGCCAATTCATTGTTGTACATGCATTTGGTTTCAGATATCACTTGAATGTTATCTGTGCTATCTATCTCAATTAGTTCCTACAATATCTCTGAGCTTTGTCTTTTGTTGTGCATCAAAATATTGAACTTACTAGGATTGAGTCTGCCACATTGGAGACAATTGTGTTTGGAGCATATCCAGCAGCAGCACCAATCCTATTAGGTATCTTTAAAATCTCAGCAAGGACTTTCTTGTCATCTGTCATGACTCACAATTGTAGTTGGTACACTCCATTCTCCAGGGCTTCTCATTCCCATCTGATTCTGATTATTGATTTCAGCTATTGACTTGTTGTATGTACTCACCATCCCATCACCAGGGAGATTTTGACCATAGTGTGTAGCTATTGCTTGTGCCAGGTTTTTATGGGCTTCTGTTGCATCTTCCCCAGCCTGCTAATAAGATTAGTCATTCCCTGAAGACAATACAAAATTTGAGTTCCTTCTTTGCTGCTGTGCCCATCTTTAAACCAACCATTGAACTCCACCAAGAACTTTCTGGATTATCATGGCCATCTAGAACAAATATCCATGTTTTAGTCTGCTTGATATCATGAAGCAACAGATCTGGCAAGAACTCAGATGCCAGAGTGGGGAAACACTTTCAGAACAGCTTTTGTCCAGCTGCCATGATTGTATCAACAAGGTCCCTTTGCATACTCACTTTGGTGATTAGAGAGCCTTCCCTAGGAGCCTACACTTTTATTTAGTAAATGCAAGACTCAGATCAGGATCATGACATGCCTTTTTCTCAATTAAGTTGGGAGCTGCACCTGGTGAGAGATAAACTAGGATATTCACAACATTGGTGGTCTTTTTTCCTGGCTTGCCCTTTGAGCCTAATCTGGCCACGATGTGATTTGGTTTTCCCTTAAAAGCTGTATTGTGCCAGAACTGACAGTTTTGTTGGTAGAAATTATGCTTGTTTGTATATCCAATGGGTTGATCATTGCCTATAATGCTGCTTCTGTTCCCAGACATGTCATAGGTAAAAGCTGGTCTAGGAGGAAGTGCAGTTATGTGGCCCTCAGGTGTGAGGTGGCCTACAAGATAGTGAGCGATATCCCTCATTTCTTGAAAATATGTGACTGACCATTTTGCACTGCCCCAGCAACTGTAGAGCAGAGTTTTTTGATGATCAACTTGATGAGGCAGACCCATGGATTGTGATGCTGCTATACCTCCTAGAGCTCCTGGATTTTTGCATTTGAATTGGTGTGTAATCAGAATTGCTAAAAATTATGCTACTCACCTACTCCTTGGGTAAGGCCTAATAACTTTTCTCATGGAAGGGCTGCAAATGACATCACTTCTTTATCTAGTACTTCCATCATCTTGGGTGGTAAACAAGTGTAAACACCACTGTCATCATCTTTATTGCTGAGCACAGTCCTATCTACCCTGCTGATTGCTGGATCTCAAGTACCCTTGTATTATGTCTAACCCTCCACCTGCAAACCCAGGGGCATATGTCAATCCATTGATGGCCCACCTTACTGTGGCTTCTCCTGTTGATTGCCCCCCCCTTGCACCCTCTCAGCCTCCTCTCTGGCTAGGATTTATCCTGGTTCTGATAGGGACATTGCCAATGAAGATTTTCTTGACCCCAATCATATGCCAAGGATGACTGCCAGGACTGGTTGTGCCTCTCACTGTTGTGAGCAGAGGCATGGACCCTTTGTATTGCAGTCTCACTCCCAGTCTAGGGAGTTGTCTACATCCTCTTCTAAGAAGGGTTCCCCTACCTCCTCTTTGTCTGGTGGGCTATTCCAGTTGCTCACAGCCTCCTAGGCAGCAGCTCCTCCCCCACTGCCTAGTGCTCTTTTGGGGCCTACTCCTCTTGCTCTGAACAAGTTCTCTGGGCTCGAGGCCAACTTTGAGGTAGTGAAGGTCTTGCTGGCTTATGCTCTTGCTTTTATGAAGCAGGCACATGATGCTGGTGCATCTGTTCCCTTGGACTTTGGCCCTCACCTTGTGAGGTTGGCCAAGTTTGCTGTCTATGATCCTTGGGCTTCACTTACAGTAGACCCCAAGAATGTGCTTATCTCAGAGACTGTATTTGATGTGGTCTCTACTTTCTTTCCTTCTTCTAAGTCATCAGAGGATTTCACTATATGTGAGCCCACTGCTCTGTCTGTTGAGATTGTTGCTCCAAGTGTTCAGCAGACAGCTTTTGCCTCCCCCTCCTCCCAGTATGTCTAACTGCCTGTCTGAGTATATGCCAGTTGGTGTCCCTTTGAGGATTGTTCCTGCTCCACCACCCCCCAAGCCCCAGGGAATTAGAAAGGCAAAGACAAAGAAGATGGCTGAGAAGAAGGTCCTCTCTAGAGGGGTCCCTCCTCCTGTGCCTAATACTACTAAGCCAGGTGCTAAGTCATTCACAGCTACTGCCCAGGCTCACCCTGCCCCTGCTATAGGCTCTTCCAGTTCAGTGGAGAACCTAGTTGATGTGGCTAGGTGTTTCTCCAACCTTACTTCATCTGCTATTGTGGCTATTGTCAGGGCTGATCAGGCTGCTGGTGCTGCTACTCCCACTCTGGCAGCTATAGTGGTAAAGCATCCTATCACCTCTTCTGCTTCCTTGCCTCCTGCAAAGAAACCTAAGGTTATCACCCAAGGGCCTTTCAGGAAGCAGGTTCTCTTTATCCTCAATGATCCCAGTGTGAGGCCACATCTCAAGAAGATGCCCCATCTCCTCAACTGTTATCTGGCTGACCACCAGGTTACTGGATTCCATGCAGAGTCTATTCAGGTCACATACAGAGGCTGGTCCATTAGGATCAGTGATGTTCCTATGTTTGAGCAGCTGAACCTTGTTCACAAGTGGCTGGGCAAGCATTTTTCCCCAGTAGGCTCTGAGGCCTATCTTCCTGCATTGAAGTCTTTCCTCAAGATTATTAATATTTTTTTTTTGCAAGCTGATGAGTCTTGCACCATAGCACAGCACATTGAGAAGGTGATGCAGCAGTTACTGCATTGCAACCACTTTGTGTTAGTGGGCATCATTTGTATTGTTCACAATTCTAAGACATCCGATACTGCAACTGCCTACTTTGAAGTCTGGGACTCCCAGAGGGGCACTCATGCTGCTAACCTCATTAGGCATTCTCTACAGTTTGGACACTGGACCTCCAGAATTCTGGAGGCAAATGCCAATCTGGGGCCTCTCTGTGCCAGCGCTGCTGATCTTGGGGGCATTTCTCTCAGACTTGCCACCAGAAGGCACCTCAGTGCCCTCTGTATGGCAGACCTCACTACCAGGACAGCCATCATGCCTTCACTGGTTGTTGCAAGAGAAACTATCACCAGGGTATTCCTAAGACCCCAGAGGGCCAGCTGTGCCCTCACCCCCCTCACTGTCTGAACTGTCATCAGGCACATGCTGCTTATTCTAAGCAGTGTCCTTTCTGGTGACACTGGTTTGATAAGGACTGGATTGGTCTCAAGTATTAGGAGATGTGTTCTCGTTGTGACACTCATACTTCTAAATCTAACCTCTCTCTGTCTCATGTCTAGGGAAACTGCTAGGTCTTCTGGAGGTGTAGTTGGTGATGTATGGATATTTTCCCAGAATGTAAATAGAAATTATGCACATCTGGATATGTTACTTGAAAATGTCAAGGACACTTTTGATATTCTCTTTATTCAGGAGCCTCCTTAGAGGACCATAAGACAGACAGTGTCAACAACCTCTCTGGAGGGCAATGATGTTGTTGGTGTGCCTAAGCACTCTGAATGGCTCTATATGGTAAGGAAACCTACCGATAAGCATGCCCCTTGCATTATGGCTTATGTCCATCAGCACTTGGCTCTCTTGTGTCCCTCTATGCAGCAGGACATCATTGACCACTGGGACATTTTTGCCCTGTCCCTCTTTACTCCCTGGAGGTAGTGAATTTTCTCAATGTCTACTCTAACAATGCTCATACTGCAATTAACTTTCTTTCTCAGGAGGTTGATGCACTCTCTGCTTTCATTTACATGGGTGGTGACTTTAATTGTCACTCTGAGGTGTGAGATCCTTCCTGCACATTGTACTCTCTTGTTGTGCAATGTCTTTTGGAGTTCACTTCTGATGTCAGGCTCAAGTGGGCCCATCCTTCTAATCCAGGATTGACATATGTTCCTCACAACCCTGATCTTAACAGATCTGTGATAGACCTTGTCTTCACAGAACCCTTGTCATCAGCATCTGATCTGCTCAGATTAGATTTTGATTGACATAGACCTTCAGATCATGTCCCAATCTCCACTTTGATTCCTATCTCTGAAACTGAGATCAGGATTACTTGCATGGTGATTCTGAGAGAATTCCTAGAGGAGTCTGGATTTCTGATCGATCTTGCCTCTGGTCTTAGGTCTCTTGATGTTGAGGACCTGTCTTCTCCTGATTGGATTGAGGCTGTGGCTGCAGCTGTGGCTGAGGTCTTTTTCTCCACATGGAATGCTCATGTGAAGGAGGTTGTTGTCACAGAGTGCTCTAAATCATAGTGGAATGATGAGTGCTCCAGCGCTATTGTCAGATATCAGACATCTAGGGACCCTACTCACTGGAAGTTATTTTGTGCAGCTACCTACCAAGCTAAGCAGCACTTCTTTGATGTTTACATTGAGGAGGTGGCTACTGAAAACTGCAGACTATGGAATCTTATGGCCTGGGTGAAACCCTGCCAGCTTCTGCCTTATGAGGCTATCTCATATAGGAGGGAGTCTTGCCATGACATGGATGTCCTGTGGAGGGTGCTTGATCAAATATATAATGCCACCTCTGGGTGGCCTTGTGATGTGTCAGTGTTGGAGAAACTGGCCCCATTGCCTGAATGGAACTGGGTTCTCTTTTTTGCTCTGGAGGCAAGAGAGGCACTTTTTGCATGCTTCTTGCATTTATCACCTAGTCCAGACCATGTTACGTGGGTCCATTTGAAGGAGATTCTTGTAGATGATGTTATTCTTGGGAAATTCCTCATACTGGCCAATGCCTGCCTTTTGGTCAGGTGTTGGCCATCTCATTTTAAGGAGTCAGTTTCTGTGGTTATCCCTAAGCCTGGCAAACCTTCCTACTCTACACCCAAGTTGTTTAGGCCTATTGTGCTTCTTAATATGATTGGAAAGTTGATTAAGAAGATGTTCTCTGTGCATCTTCAATTTGACAGCATCAAGTATGGCATCTTTCATTTGAATCAGCTAGGTGGTATTTGGCAGAGGTCAACTGAGGACACTGGTTTATTCCTCACTCACTTGGTCAAGACTGGGTGGATGAGGGGCCTCAAGATGAGCGTTGTCACTTTTGACATCACTCAGTTCTTCCTATCTTTGAACTATAATATGCTCATGGTAATTTTGTCCAGACAAGGTTTTCTGGCCAATGTGTGCCAGTTCTTTACCTCTTATTTGGTTGGGAGGAGAACAAAGTATCTCTGGAATTTGTTCTCCTCTGGCTTTTATTCTGTGGATGTGGGCATCGGTTAGGGCTCTGCCCTTTCCCCCATTCTCTCTGTACTGTACCTTGCTCCTGTGATCAAGATTTTTGACCTCAGAGTGTCATATTTAGAGTGTGATGTTCTGTCTTATGTTGACAATAGTACCCTCATTGCTCAAGCCAAGGAGTTGGCAGACAATCTGGCATGCTTGCATAGTATGTATGGGTTTATATTTGAGTTATTTGTGGTATTTGGGCTTGTGCTGGAGCATGACAAGTCTGAACTCTTCTATTTTTTACATTATAAGGAAGATAATAATCTGCCTATTGACCTGGAGTATGCCCCATATACTGGTGACTCTCCTCTCTGCCCAAAGACCTTTTGGAGGTATTTGGGTTTTTACTTTGATTGGCAGCTCAATTTTCACAAGCATATCCAATATTACTCAACTAAGGCTATCTCTATGGTTCATGCTATGGGGATGCTGGGTAACTCACTTTGGGGTCTTTCTTTTAAGCAGAAGCACTTGCTTTATAGGTTGTGTGTGGTGCCTATTGCTATATATGGCTTTCATCTTTGGTGTCATGGGCTGCATCTACATAAAGCTCATCTCACTTCCCTTACAAAGATGCAGTATAGGGCTGCTATCTGGATTATGGATGCTTTTTGCACCTCTCCTACTAGTGGAGTTGAGGCATTGGCAGGCCTTGTTCTCATGCATTTGCACTTGAAGAAGTTGAGGGCTCGGGTGGCATACTATGTTCTCACTCTGTCTCCTACCCATCCTACCAGACAGTTCCTGAGGATATATGAGTTTCCTGGTACTGATCCCCATCAGTATCATTTTACTAGACTTGGACATTCTGTTGAGAAGGTCAGGTCTGCTGTTGTGGATATGCTTTTATATCTCAGTGCTCCAGTCACTCTAGAGGCCTTTGACACTGATGCCTCAGAGGCCTGGCCAGAGCAGCATTTGCTTGATCAGTTTTCAGACCATATTTGGACCATTGAGTTTGATTCTAAGAAGGATGACATCAATGTGTCTGGTATTTTGGATGCAGAGCTTGATAAGGCTCTGGATTTGCAGGACAGCATTGTTATGGCTACTGATGCTTCAGTGGGTCAGGACAGGGCTTATCAGGCTGTGTCTGCAGTATGTGTTTGGCACAATTGGCAGCTTGTTAAGCAGGCTCATCAGGCCACTGGTAGGGTAACTGCTTCTGATGCAGAGCTTTATGCCATATGGATGGGCATCTTTGTAGCTATGGCTTGTGAGGGCACTTGTTATATTGTTTTGTTCACCAATTATCTGGCATCTGCTTGCTATACAGTGGACCCATCAGTCAGCAGTGGGCAGGCCCAGGCCCTGCTTGTTTGTCATCATCTTGCCACATAGCTCGAGGGTGATCCCTTCTGCATGTTCACATTTGTACAGGTCCACTCCTCTTTGGAGTGGCTGTTGCATCACTTGGTCCATTGCTATGTCATGGACTCTGCTGGACAGGAGTTGGTAGGGGAGTGCCTCTTTACCACTCTTAATTATCTTTGTACAGCCAAGACTCAGGCCTGTTATGAGGAGTGAACTAGGTAGTTCACTTCTACAAGCTCCTCTGGGAGAGATTTTCTGCACTTCAAGGATTTGAATGGCAGATATTTGATGCCCACCTACCTTTCTGGGGGTATGTGGCTTAAGTCTTTGCATAATTCCCTGCTTTGCTCCCATGTGTGCAGGGCAGTACTCAATCATGCCCTGATCAGGGAGTTTAGACAGCAGTTTAAGCTCTCTGATAATCATTCTTGTCCTTGTGGATCTGTGTAATTGCAGACTCATGAGCACATTTTGACCAAGTGTTCCAACTTTGGCAATCCCCAGCCCTTCTTCAAGGTGTGGGAGGAGCTGGTTCATTTTTGCAGGGAGAACTCTAGGATGTTCTCCTTTGCACACCTTCTTGGAGGTTAACAATAGTGTGGCCATCTTTCAGCAGTCACCGGATTCTCTGAGGCCATGTGGCTTCTGAGGGGTCTGGCATTAGCTACTGATAGGGGCTGTGCTAGCTTCACTTTAGCACCTAGCATTTGTGGGTTGTGATGCTGGGTGTGAGGACTTCTGCCTGCTCTTCATCCATCTTTGGATGTAGGGAGAGCCTATTTTTGGTGTAGACTGCCATATTCAGCTGAGCTGTGGGAGATCTTGGTCTTCTGTAGTTTACTGTAGTATACAATTGTTGTTATTGCAACCAGACTGCTATTGCACACTGGTATACAAATTTATGATTTAAAAAAAAAAAAAAAAAAAGGCTGTAAATGATGGGGCTGTAGGTATTTGAGAATTATTTGCATCAGTGTTATAGATAAACTCACTTGGGGACTGATATGGGGGATACTGTAACACTATAGCCTTGTTAGTGGAGGAGAGTCAAAGCTATTAATCAATATCTTATTTTGTATTGGCATCATGCTGTACTGGCCTCCAGCTCATAGAATCTGGCTAGGTGGTCCCATCATGAAAGAAAAAGGCATTGAAGGAGAGGTAAATGGTCCCATCATTGTTGGGGAAGCAAACTGTCAAATTGGGGGAAGTAGAAACATTTCCAGTGGTCCCACTGTGCACTTCTTCCTCTGAGAAATTTCAGCAGCAAAACTTGAGCAGTGGAAAACACACAACTTATGTAACTCCAGATCTCGAGTTCTAGTCATTGTCTTCAGTTCCTCTGCTTTCTTTGCATAGTATCATGCACAATCATTACAGACAATGATGGACTTGCTGTATCTTGCAGAAGGGATCATGGTAGCCTCTGTACCTTTGCAGATGAGGTTTTGACACTTGCCTATCAGCTTTTGGCAACACATATCTTAAACCAGTAAATGGTCAGTTGTCAAAGGTGCCTCAATGACTCCTATAACACTAGATAGCAAAGAGACAGGCAGAGACAGAGAGAGGGAGAGCTGAGGGAGAACTAAGGGAGAGCTAAGGGAGAAAACAAACTTGTTAAAATATATTGCTTAATTTCAGCACCTTGGGTCAGTTCTGATGCCCAGATTGACTGCGAACTCATTTTCTGTGGTTGCTCAACAAGCAGAGATTGTCCTGTGGGCTCATCAATTGCTGGCAATGCACAGACCCTCTTCAGATCCATAGTGACACTCATACCACTTTTAGAAGTCAGAAGATTGATGTCATTCATCAAATGCTAGAATTGGTCTTTCCATGCTTCTTTGTTGAATGTGATGCATCTCTTCCACTATTGGCAGATGTTCTTAGTTGCTCAGAGAAGCTATTTGCACCATATATTCAGTCAAATCAGCTACCAGCAATATGGTAAGGAGTATTAGTAGAATGCTGGCTACAATAGATATTTATATAGTTTTGACCTGTTATGTACTTATGTAGTTGTTTCTGGTTGTATGCATGTAACAGTATCCTGGGCTACTAACCTAGGTGCAGACTGCAATCAAGCACCATGTAATAAACTTTTGATATATAAAAAAAAAAAAGACTATCTGTCAAGTAAACTTCTCTAGAAGCCATGTACAAAAGAAATTATGTATCTTCTAGCTGACTCATCTCATGAGAGGTTCTTTAGAGTTTCTAGAGATAAATAACAGATAACTTTCAACTAATAAAACTATTTTTAACTTCCAGAACAAATTACAGAACATAACAAAACTCTGTATATAACTAGAGCATTTATTTCTCACCTAAACTATTTACTACAGATTCTATCTTGAGTGGCTAGGCTTTTTTTTAATTGTTTGTGATGAAGACAAATATTTGTTTTATTGACAAATAAAGCTATCAAAGTTATATCCATAATGCTTTGACTCTGTATTACTATCTTGGTCATCACAAGTTGATATGACCTAGTAATTAATGTAAATATTGACTACTATTCAAAAGCTAGCTGTGCAGGATTGCAAACTAATCAGCCAGTCAGTTGTGTCTTCACAAAACAGGAAAGCACCTATTTAGATGTAAAAGCCATAAGTGAAAGTCCAGTTCTACTATTCACAAGGAGAGAGAAAGTTGTAGAACTATATTTATATGTCACTGAACAGTGGTTTCTTCTTTTCCTCCACTACATATGACTAACAAAAGCTTATGCAATTTATAGCTCATCTCCTAATATATAATTATTATATGTCTTCACAATCTTCTGTGCTCCCAATCACTGCTGCAATACCTAATCAAGGCAAACTCCAATGTAAAAGTTGTCAGAACTATAATCACAATACAATATTTGAATTGTAACCACTTCAAACACTACAGATCAGGTAGATTAGTGAATGGATGTGCAAACAAATGTCATTGCTATACAATGCCTTGTGTAGTTCTGTGTAAGGGTTGTACCCTTACTATGGACTTTTATTACTTTTATCTTTTTATTTAACTTATTATTCTGGACTACTATTTCCATTGTTTACATAATCACACTTCATATAATACCAGTCAGCATCCCTACTTGGGAGCTGACCTTAATACTACACTATGAGTATATATCCAATACAACACAGGCTTATCATACTTCAGTGTAAGTTAAGGTTAAGTTCTAATAATTATAAGACAAAGCCTTACATTTTTTATGATATCTCTGTATATTGTGTGTGTAAATACATGTAGCCATGTCTTCACTGAAAACTACAGCAATATTGCCATGACCACCCCACTTGAAACTTTAATCTCACAAAACTAACCTTTTTGATGACTTTTCAAGGAAGCCACTTACCAAATCATTTTGAAGACCCAAATAATAATACAACAGTGTCATATGATGCCAACAATCTACACTGGGGCATCATGCTCACCACAGAGATACCAACCAATCAGAGTATGGACATACACAAGGTCTATATACCTGAGAACTCTGCTGAGTCACAAGCAGGTTCAGCCCTTCTCAATGCTGAACTGATACCAGCAGAATGTTATGAGGTGCCAGAGGAACCTCTGCCTAGTATCTTGCCAACAGAGTGACCATATATTGTATGGTCAGAACATATACATCTGTCTACACAAGAGAACAGCTTACATATTATCACTGAAGGGATAGGAAACATATCCCTTCAATCTCCTGACATTTGAGCACTTGAGCTTAAAGAAGTATTTGAGAAAGAAGACAAGATTGAGTTGCTATTCCAAATGAATGACATGTCAAGCCCATGTCATCAAGAACAGATCTGTGCTCATGCACAAACTATAACAGAGGAATAGTTTTGAAGGAACCAAAGAGCCCCTCCTACAGATGATTCCATCTATGTAGAGATATACCTAAAGGCAATTCAATGTCTTTGTGAAAAATATAGAGATATTAAGAAGAGGATGAATTTCCCTCAATCTAATATATCAATATCTATAAATGAGGTGTATGGCACTTGGAAAACCAAAGCATTTACTCAGTTCAAGAAAGGATCTTGAGAGGGTAATTTTGACTCTCAAAGAACCAGTAACTTCAATCAGAATTGGCATGATTGAAGAAAACTACCTCAAATATCTCCTAGCTCTCATTGGGTCCCAATGATCCCACAGCTGGAACTACAATGTCTACCATCACCTGCCTTATCTGAAACAACAAATATTGGCCAAGCTGTCAAACAGCTTAACATGCCACAACACCCAAATGAAAGTATCAATACCTACAAAACACAAGTCAGTGCTCAATGCTGATTGGAAAGGATAAATCTCCTTTGACCCAGCAACAATGCCATGGTGAAAGCACCACAGCCCAACAAATGAGAGATAGATAAATTGGTTGCTAACTTAGTAATCACTTATCATTCAGCAAGAGCTAAATTGGTCCAATTGGCCAATTTTGATGATACACAGATCTCATTGGTGCTATCTGTACTCATATCACCCAACCAAAAGGACATGTTGCCATTGGCATAGCTCTCTTTCCTGATCTCATATAGTGTGGGAACCTTTTTTTTTTTTTTTTTTAAATCAAAAATTTATTACATGGTACATGATAGCAGTTTGTACCCAGATGAAAATCTGGGAACTATGATAAATACATAAAACCAGACTGTAACTAAGTGATGTAGTCCATAGCTAAACCAGCACCACATCTGTCCCAGCCCAATCCCAAATTTCCCACCCTCCAGTCACCAACTGAACAATGATACTTGATCTCATGAACGTGGTCTGAAGGGGTCAACCCAACAGTGCTTTGGAAATAGTATCTACAACAGACTAGCTGCTAGTGCAGGGATAATTGGTTGCCCATCAAAGTTGACAATAATGAGCAGTGAGAGGCCATGGAGCTCCCTTGGAAGATGCCAGTATGATAACGTGAGTGTCATGGGGTGACCATGACAAACTGGCAATAGAGCAGAGGAGTAGTGCTACAACTCTGCAGAAAAGGAAGAGAGAAAAGGTGGAGGAACTCAACTCAACATCAAAAGAGGGCCCAGCAAAATATGTGAGCAGGCATGCTGGGACCAGAGTGAGCATGGTGGAGAGCTGGCCTGAAAAAAAGAAGAATGAGTCAAGTGCAAATGAGCACTCAACAGAAATAGCAGCAGCTTATTCAGCTGAACTATGGATTTGGGGCCACTGAGGTAACTGGGGGACAGACATGGCCCAAGCACACCAGAGCATGCCCAAACCAGTGGAAAAGTGCTCTAACCAACCACCAAAGCAGAAGGGAGCAGGAGAGAGGAAGCAGAAGGAGCAGAGACTGCTCCCTCAATGTAAGAAAGAGGGTGGAGGAGTGAGCTTAAACTCAATGCCAAAAGAGTGGGTAGATGGGGTGGCTATACCAGCTGTGGTAAAGAGTGGACACCATGAACCCTTGAACAGCAAGGATGTGTGACTTGCAAATGACCCAGAGGGCAGCAAGGCTGCAAAGAGAAAGGCACCCCAGAGCAAAGGTGGTGGTATGTGGGAAAGAAGGATTGAGTGTGAGAACCTCACCAGCTTTAGTGCTAGTTACAGCTCCTAGAATATTCATGGATACAACCCATGGACAATTGTTGAAGGTGAAACTAGAGGACATTACTCCTCAAAATCATCAAACAAATGTCACTGATGTACCAAAAACTAATGAGAAACAGGCAAAAACAAAAGTATCTAAACTAATTGAGATATTTGACACAATGAAGGTAGAATCACCTTCCCTATTTACTCAGCCCCTATCTCAGAAGAAAGATTAGGGGAAAAGGCCATTATGGGATATAACAAAACCCTTTGTTATTCCACAGATGCCTTTAAAAACTCAGCTGGTGCTAAATATACCATCAACCTCAGGAATAGCTATGGTGTTGAAGAGGGTATTGAAGGTATACAACAATAACAAGTGCACCAGCTGGATAGCTAGTACTAACCTCAAACAAGTTTGAGGGGGACAGTAAACAGATTTAGAAAGGTGTATGGTCTTTGAGAATATGTTACTATAAAACTTGTGATCAACTCGGAAATTCAATACAAACTTTGAAATGCCTCTGACTGATGATTCTACTATTCACAAATGCTTTGAAAACTTGTCTAAGTCGCAACTGACAACTTTAAGATAATGCCTAACTAGAAAAACTAATCTACTCCTGAATTTCCTAATAACTCTGCCTGGTTTGGTCAACTGGACCTTGAATCACCTACACAGTCACACAACAGGTGCTGGTACAATTGATTCCTTACTAGCTACTTAGCCCTGGTGCTTTGTAGCATTTATTATGACACACTGGTTGAGTTATAGAATTCTCCTGAAGTTTCTTAATTTCCTAGCAGATATCTTTCTGCACTCTAAGTTGGTTTCTGTAAACTGAAGGTAATTGTTTATATCACTCAAAAATGCTAGATTGCAGATGTCACAACCCTATAGCACTTTGAAGGCATGGATTCCCTTGCCTTCTCTTTGCTATGGGGCTTCTTTTATATTGTTTTTGTAGATACAGAAAAGGAAAGTACTCAGAAGACTTCCAGTATTACAAATACCTATTAGAGTACTAATATGACAAACAGATAATCAGAAATGGGTATAGGTAGTTTCTATTGTATGTTGCCAAACAGACAAGCCAGATGGATAAGAAGTTTTCCTAAGTCCTTATAGGTATAGCTAGAGAGCTACAGATAGTTTCCTTTTTTATAAGCTCAAATATTCCTTTATCCACAATTTTCCTGTGGAGTGCTCAGTCAGTTTTGTAGTATCACACTGCCTTCAATATAGTTTCTTATCAAGCAGTAGCTTGGCTGACACACTTCCTGTAGCTAGATCATGTGAACAGGATGGTAATTTCTTTGGGTGCAGCACTTTGTATCTTGGACCTTCTGATCTGGTTGAGACCCTTCTTTTGGCTATCTTTAGCTCAGTTGGAACTGTTCTCAGTGCAAAACTCCTATAACTTCCTAAAATAGTTCTATTGTGATGGTGGTGTTGTAAGGTCAAGGGTTCAAATCCCTGCTTGGTACACAGTAGTAGGCAGCTATACTAGGTGGCCAGTCTCACCTACCATGCCAGTTGACCTAAATATCTCTCATATTGTAGCTATTTAGCTATACCATTATAGTAGTCTCATGGTAGTTCCTTAGGGACTTAGCATTAGTTCTTTATTTAATACTAAGTGTATATTTGTGAAAATTGAGTAAATATATGTTTATTCTCAATTTATGCATTATATCTCCCTCTTACTCAACTTTGGCTGTCCTCAGCCTTTTGATGGGTATGCTCTAGAACTTTTTTGATATTTTCTGAGCCACCAGCACCTCATGGCTTGTAGTCCTTAATAGTCAGCTCCACATAAGGTTTACTTTTGATCATAGTTCCCATGTGTGGCATACTTCTGTGAATCTCTAGTAAATTGTGCATTCTAATCCTATTGCTTTTTAGCTTTCCTGACTCATCAACATGATGTAGTTACCTAACAAAGAAGCTACTTTTCTTTGTTAGACCTCAATGTTCCCATAAGGCAGATTCTGCCAATTATATATTGCATCTACTGCCATAATTGAGCTTCAATTTATGTTTCTTCAGTGCCATTGCTCTTTGGATGCCTGTTAAGTTCCAAGTGGGACTGAGAGGGAATAGACACAGGAAAGTCAGAAAGAGTTGGAAATGATCAATGCAGAGGCAGGGGCAGAGATAGAGACATGAGATTGGAGAGGTCAGAAGAAGTCAGAAATAGATCTTGGCTTTAGCTTATGTGCTGTGCCATTCCACTGCTGATGGTCTAATTTAGGAATATGGAAGAGTAAGAACTTAGAGAAAATTAAGAGGATGAGATAGTTTAAAGTCAGAATAATCAAGAGTGTTGAACTAAGTTGATTATCAGACTAGAGAATATATGACAGTAATTCACTATTTATATACCTATGGAAAACATTAGAAGATGATAAACAAGAAGATAGAATAAACAGAAAACTACATGATGTGATGGACATGTGATGGAAATAACAGAGAAATAATGAAGACAAATAATATATAATAAAATGTGAGCATATGGGAGAGATGGACAGTAACATGAATGAAATTACAAAGGGTGACATAGTATAAAAGAAAATGTGAAGACAAAGCAGAAACTATCAGTACTGAGCAGAAAGACATAGAAAGGAATAATGACCAATAATTGATGAGAATAAGAAGTGAGCAGAATTGAAAAGGAGATAATTGGATATGTGTGAGCATATTCAGAAACAAGTAATGTACAAAGAAATGGTAAGATATAAAATAGTAGGGATAGAAATAAAAGTGTGTGGAAACAGTTAGTAATAGTCAGGGTTAGTCTAGAAAGTACAAGTTATAACAATACCTGAGAATATTTGGTAGGAGTCAGGTATTTAAGAGCAGACTTATTAGCTTTTTTCTCTAAGTCTCTAACCTTCATTCCCCTGCTTTTTTTTTGTGTTTCTTAACAGCCACTTCTTATCATAGCTATGGCCCATAAGCCTTTCTTCTTTTTTTATTTTATTTATTTATTTATTATTTATTTATTTTTGTCTTTTTCCCTGGATGTTGACTTTCTATTTTAGCAGGTTCTCATTCTCATGCTAAGGAGCTGGAAGTTACAAATAAATTGAATAAGACCTGCTCTCACTCATCCTTGAGTACAGAGAAGCCCTCAACTCCAAAGCCATTAAAGTAAAAGAAGAAAAAGACTGCATTGAGTGTGCCTGCTCTTTGTAAGTCACACTATTATTTCTTTGCTTCATTGTTTCTTATTTTACTGATATTTTTACATTTGGCTTTTGGTAGCTGCCCCTCAGCTCCCAGCTTAAGAAGGTACTCCCATGCCAATTAGTCATAGTTGAGCATCTGCCTCTTTGTCTCCTCATAAATGCTATAAGTGTCTTTATTTTTTTTTCTTAATTAGTTTGAATACTAATTGTTTCTTTTGTCTTCTCTTTTTAGGTCATTCCAAGCTGGCTCCTCATGTGAAGTCACCTTTCAAGAAGACTGCTGTTCAGGCTGAGTCAGACCAGAGTGAGAAAAAGCCCCTATTGAAGTAGGCTTGAACTTCTGCTACTCCTGCTAAAGCCCTGACCATTACTCCCATTCTTATCATCAAGATTACTACAAAGCCTCCTACTAAGAAGAAGACAAAATCTCATAAGTCCTCAAAGAAGTCAAAGTCCTTGAAGAGCCCTCTTATGCTAGCCAAGGTGCTTGAGCTGCTTTGTATTTTGAGGTCTGCTTTGGCTCCTTCCAAGATTAAGACCTCTAGAACCTATGAAGGTCTCAAAAACCTCATCATCCCAGGTATCCAATGAAGATTACTCTGCTGATAAGTTGGCCACTTCTCCTCCTGTTTTGATCAAGCTACCCCTGTTGACCAAAGACAGTCATAAGAAGGTTCCTTGCAAGATTTGTGGCTCAACTATCTGGATGAATTGTAGGTGTTGTTTCTTTTTGAGCTTTTTGTCTTTAATTTATAGTTAGCTTGGCAGCTCTTTCTTTTTTAGCCACTGAATCTATCTATGAGATTGATACTTGTATAGGCACTACTTTTCCAGTCACATTAGATGTTTTGAAGAAGCTGTTCATCCTCTCTGACATTTACAAGACAAGTAGACCTTTTTTCATATATATTTCCTATTTTTGTTCTTTTTTTAAAATTTATTTTAGCTTGAGCAGAGCATCAAGTGTCTCTAGTATATTAACATAAGCCATAAATGCACTCATTACCTCCTTGGTCAATCCTGTGCTGAGTGTGCCTCTAAGAGCTATAAGAGGTGCATGTTCACTACTTCTAACAAGACTCTCTTTACCTATGACACAGAACTCTATTGTATGGCCATTGGAGGTTTTTCAGGTAAGTGGTTGCATATTTTAGCTAAATTTATTTCTTATTTTTCTTTATTTTTGTTTTCTATAGATTTTGCTCATTGTCTCTAGATGCTTGTTGCTGCTCATGCCCAGATCCAGTTCATACAACAGAGCCTTACTTATTTGATCAAGCAGTACTGATTCTAACTCATGAACCTCCTCTATGATATTTGCTGCTTACTTGAGGCCAATAACTTCCAGTTTCTTATCAAAACTAGTCTCCTAACCAACCCAGATGTCTTTATCCAAGGTCTGGAGACTGCTGCTGGTAGCCTATTAGCTTCTGAAGTGACTAAAAACCTCACTCACCATCTTAAAGCAGCCTACAAGTCTCACTCATAGGCAATTACTCTTCTGAACCAGGTCTCTGATAACACTAAGAACTTTGGCTTGCCTGGGCCCCCTTCTCACCCCAATCCCATGCTCACTTCTTGTTTCCAGTCTCTGCACTAGTGCTTCAGGCTTCTCAAAGATTTCAAAGGGTAAGGCCAAAGCCAAGATGCCTTTGCTGTCTTTATCTGAAGAGAAAGAGATGGACAAGCTTGATGAGTCTGAGGTGTCCTCTGAGGGCTCTTCCAGTGAGTAGGTTTCTCTAGTTTTCCTTTCTTGATATATAGACTACTTTTGTCATATTTTCATTTTCATTTCTTTCATGGACATTGTATTATTTTTAGAGAGCTGGAAAGCTTGGAGGACTTTGTCAGCATCTTGAACTTTTACACATCAAATTTTCTGTATATACACATTTTATCCCACATGCAATATTTTGGACTATATGTTTTTCTTAATCTATATGTGTGATAAGTGTAAAAAATTGTGAAAATTCTTCTTATTCCATTGAGTCTGACACTGAGTCTGACTTTGGTAATGTCCATGAGTCTCTTTATGCTTCTCTTTTTCTTCCCCTTACCAAAGTCAGTGAAGTGCCAATGTCAATAAGATCAACAATGTATTGCTTGGAAACTTTTATTGATCTGTTGGTCTTAGCAAAGCCAACCAAGATCACTAAGAGACCCAAGGAAAATTAACAATGACTCCACATCAAGGGTCCAGGTCCAATTATGAAGACTGTGATCTAGTACTCTTTGTCAATTTTCTTGTTCCACTCACTTGATAACTATGTAGTCATCTTGCTGTCTCTCAAATATATATAATGTCCACTACAGAGTGACAAACTTTATTGAATTTTTATTTCTCTGAACATTCACTCTTGTGTTATATCTCATTTCTCCTATTATGTCTCAGAACTCTGCTCCTGACAATTCTTGTTATCATGAACTTGACATACTTACTAAGTCTGCCTGTGGTGCTGTCACTCAACATAAACAGAATATTATTATCAATGATATTCTTGTCTATGTGATCAGTCAGCTTGACACTGAGATGGTATGTTACTCACTTCTTTTGCCTATTAGCCATAAAGCTGACCTTCAGATTATTTATCCAGTCTGCTTTTGTCAAGTGTACCTCCACCAAAACTGGTTTAGAAAAAGATACTGAATATGTTCAATGTGAGTTCTGTATCTGGGGTTATATTTATTATGCCCAACAGTCAGTTTCAAGTTTCAAGACATCTGGCTATTATGATACCCTTAACAAGTTTTGTGCCCCAATCCAGAAGCTGTGTTTTGAGGTTGGGAGCAGTTCTACTTCTGGCAAGGTCAAACCTGATACTACAGCATCCACTGCTGGTCCCAAGACAGCTTCTGCTAAGCATCCTGCTCCAAGCAAGACTCCTAAAAGAGTATGTTTCCTATTCTCCTAATATTTTACAAATTGTCTCTTAAATTTCTACAGCCCAAGAAGAAGAAACAACCAAAGTCCTCAGCAACTGTTGAAGACTCTGGTGACAAGCAGGTATGTTTCCTTCACTTCTTCCTTGGCTAAGTAGTCATTGATCTCCCTCTTAGATGCATGTCAACAATGAAGGTGGTCCTGCAGCAATTGCAGATGCCTTGAATACTTCTACAGCTACACCTAATGCTGACTTAAATGCTGTTGCTTCAGAGAAGCCCATCATCATCTTGCCATTCTCTAAGAAGGGTCAAGCTCAGGTAAATACTTGTATTCCACTTCTCATTTATTTTATGAATCTTTTATGAATTTGTTTTCCTAGGACTCAACCCCTTCAACTGCTCATCCTGAGATGGTATGTCTGGCATATCATCATGTACCTGGCATGGACACTCAGAGCAGAGAATATCTCTGTGCTATGTAGGTTCTATCCACTTCTAGTGGTGCTGATGGCCTTAAGGGTTTCTTATTCCTTTCCCTTCCAGGTTCATGATTTACAGTCACCAGCTAGGTTACTACCTTGCTAACTTATGCTCAGATCATTATTTTGCTGATATTCAAGCTCATTGCAGGACTAGCTTTAACTCTTTTGTTCACCATGCTGGTGCCTGTGATTCCTTGGCACAGCAGGCTCACTTGCTAGCTGTTGACCACACTCTCTTGGAGTGTGTGTTTAAGATGGAAGCTCTGGGTCATCATTATCATGCACTATTCACTAAACAACAAGACTTAGTATGCTTGCTTTGTCTTTCCCCTTTGAAACCTAACTAGGTGTCATCCTAGCTATCTAGTCTCATAGAGCAGTACCTTGTCAAGCTGTACCTGGTTTATTCTACCAAGGGTTTTTCACTGGCAAAAAATAGATCCATCTGTGCTCTGTAAATTTTCTTTAGGTCCTGATAAGTTGTCTTTATTATCTGACCACTCATCTTCAAGCATCCAATGGTTTTCTTTACTTTCTTTGAGTTTATTAAGTGTTTCTTTTGATATGTCTAAGACATCAGTGACTGAACTAGGCAGTGGAATTGATTTCTTAGCTAGGTAGGGTACAACTCTGAAAGTGGCAACTTTATTTTGTCAGACCAATCCATCTATTTCAGCTAAGATATAGGCTCCCCCTTTGCCTCTAGCAATGACAACCATGGGTCCTAAATATCTTTGCTTCATTTTTTGATTGGCTGATATCTCAATAGCTGTATTCCTAACTAAAACTAAGCTTTCTGGTTTAAAGTTCCAGTCCTTAATCTTTGATGTATTTTCCTGTTCTATTTTAGCAGCTTGTGCTAATTTTTCCTTATTTGCTATTGAGCACATTGCTTCAACATGTTCAATGTGTTTGGCCAATGCTGTAGCTCTCAAGCCTATGAGATCCTTGGTAGACATCATCTTTTCAGAATAGCTTACTAGCCAAGTCGCTTCCTGAATATCCAGAGGTAAGGTAGAGTACACACCAGTTATCATGAAATAAGAGGAGCAACCTGTACCTTTTCTGATTGTGATATGATCAGCCCACATAACATGATGTAGAAACCAATACCATTTCTTTACATCACTATTTGTCACTTTATACAACATCTGGTGAATGTCCCAGTGGGGCTGTTCAATAACTCCATTGGCCTTAGAATTATATAGAGAGATTGTCACTCTCTTAAAACCATATTTTTCCTTGAGCCACTTTACAGCTTTTTTGAACAGCACACAATTGTCAGTCACTATTTTGACTAGACCACCCCATCTACATATGATGTCCTCAAATAACCACTGTCCTATTGATCTTGTATTTTCTGTTCTAAGGGTGTGTGACTCCATCCAAGATAATAATGCACATTGGCTGTGAACTAAGTAGCTACAACTATTGGAAGCTGGTGCTATATGCATAGTATCTGCATGAAGAACCTGGAATATCAATGGCATATGGATAACTACTAGTAGTAGCTCAAGCACTACTTTTTGCCAGACTTGACATATATGGCAACTTCTGACAAACCAAGTAATATCCTTTTCAATGTCTGGCCACCAAAATTGCTGGGTAACTAGTTTAGTCATTGCATATATCTCTCAATGGCCTAGGCAATCATGAGCTCCAGTCATCATATATATGTGATGAGTCTTGTCAACTACTATTTGGGATATGTTTCTATTTCTCCAATATAACTGACCTTCATTATCTAAATAGAAGTGGGATGCAGCCCTAGAAAGTTTCAACATTTCTGGGTCCTGTAGCTCAGTAGCTGTGTAGTTTCCCTGATAAGACAACTAGTTTTTTATTTTCAGTAGTTGCTCATCCTGCTTCTTTGCTACAGGTGATCTCATCTCTTCATTGTATTCATAAGTGGAATCTGATGGATTGAACTTATTTATGTCTGAGATTATCCTTTCTCCTAGACTTTTATTTAAAAATAAATTAAGGGCTTTCAAACATCCCAGTTTGCTAGCTAGTTTCTTTCAAGCTAACTCCTTGGCAGTCCTTTCTTCCTTAGCCTAACTGAGTTCCCATGTAAAATCTTTGATCTCTTGAGCTACTTCATTCATGAAGCCAGTCCTGGTATCAATACCATCCCAGAACTCATCTAAGAGTAATGGATCTGAAGTCTCAGGAGTAGCTTTTTCCAACTCAAATTCTTCCCCCTCATCATCAGTTCTGTCATCAAAATTCCTAATGGTCCTATCTCCTGGGTAGCACCTTTGTCTGGAAAGTTCATCTGGGCCAAAGGTTTTTCCTTCTTTGTGCACCAAGATGAACTGGAAATTTCTAATCTCAGAAACCCAGTGATTTATTATTGCATTTGGTAACTTTTCTGGGTTATTGAGTATTCCAAATAAGTACTTAGCATCTGTTTCAATTACTAAGTTCCTACATCCCTAGAGTAGATATCTTTCTTTGTCTAACAACATTTTCAAGCTACACAGCTCTTGCTTTGGTTGAGAATAATGCTGTTAATGTTCATCTATAAGAATGGAGTTGAACTTCACATAATTAATAACCTTTGGATTATTAGAGTCTCTTTGCCAAATATAGTAACCAACCACTCACTATGAGCTATCTATTGAAACTATTAATGGTTGAAGACTCAGGAACTGTGGCCTTCTAATGGGGAAACAATGTTTAATTATTTCTTTAATTCTGTCCTGAGCTTCTTGTTGCTCTGGACCCCATTTAAATTCCACACCCTTCTTGAGTACATCATATAGTGGGCTAGCTAGTTTTGCAAACTTAGGTACATGATTTCTGTACCAAACTGCTGTTCCTAAAAATGCTCTAATGTCCATGAAGTCCTTGTAAGGCCCTATCTCAGGATAACTCCTATAGCATCTGTTGTTGACAGTTGTCCTTTGTAAGAACAGTCAAAACCAACAATGGTAATCTTATCTATACAAATTGTTGTCTTAGGGCCAGAAAATGTTCCTCCAGTATATTTCATACACTGTAACACACAATTCACATTGTTCATATGTTCAAAAATAAAACAACAAATTCCTGGGTTTTCTTCCAATATTTCATAGCTACTATCTGGTAACTCATATTGAATTGGAGGCCCTCTCAGGGGTATATTGTCTATATATGGCATTGTGTATTCTGGTGTCTCTTCTTTCAAGATTTCAGTTATATCATTGTGAAAGATTGGTACTGAATTTGTCCAACCCATTGGTAAGGTGACTAACCTTAATGTACTAAAGGATGTCTGGAACATTGTGAGGTCTCTGGACTTTTCAGACAGGAGACACTCATCATATCTGACATATAAATCTAGAATGCCATTACAGGCTCTTCCAGCAAAATGCATAGCTAGTTCCTCAGTTGCTGGTGGCAAGCCTGAGTGTGCTATAGTCACTCTGTTGAGAGGTTCTAGACTATGTACTATTCATAGACTTTTCCCATCTTTCTTGAGAACTGTAAACCATCTAGATCTATATAACAAATTGGAGGGTTCATATACTCCAGCAGCAATCTTCTGCTTAATAATCCTACATACTTCATCATAAATTGCAGGAGATACAGGTCAATTTCTTTCAACTCAGGGGGTATGAGATACTATTGGGATTTTAATAGATGGGAGGAATTCTTCTTTGAACCTTCTCCTTTCAGAATCATCCCATGCAAAAGCCTCATTCTGCATGCTAACTAGATAATGCATTAATTTCCTTTTCTCTGGCCAGAGAAAGTTTGAATCATATACTTGGTCTATTAGTTCTATTTGTTCCAAGGTATATCTTCCTCAAGAGGTATAATCTGGTAGATGGACTGGTATTTCAGGCATTCCAGCCAGGGAATCTCCTGTAATATTTCTAACAATCCTAAATTCCTGGGGTAATTCTCCTAGTACAGGACAAACTTTAAGAGCTACTGGCTTGCATTTATTTCCTGTCAACTGTTGTAAAGGATTGTGAGACTTAATCTCTTCAACTACTGTTACCAAACATTGGTGGGAAAGCAGAGTAGCTAGCTGACTCAGATAATTCCTAAAGACTATCTTATTAGAGTCACTTATTCTGTTATCCCCTTGTAAGCTCTTTTGTAGGTAGATCATCCTAATTTCATCTTTTGTAAAGTGTGAGGAAGCTACAGATAACACCTCCAATATGACTGGCTCCTGGTTTCCTATTTGATCAATTATTAAAACCACCTCTCCTTGATTGTCTGTCAATTCATTGAGGCTATTCAAAAATTTTCTCTATTAACCTGAGCCTTTTTAATTATCCTTAGTGCCTGTCCTTTGGGATAGGTCAGTACCACAGCTCATTTACCAGTATTGAAATTGGTCAAAATTAGAGTCTGACTGCCATCAGTGGTATTCTGAACTTGACTCTGTATTAACACATCAAAGGGTCATCCTAATATGGGGGGTTTGGTAGGATATGGACTTGTAGATAAACTACAATTCCTCCTAGATGGAATGGTACATCCTTAGCTAGGCTGCAGGTTTTCTCCATATGGCCACTCGCACTCTGCATTAGCATGGCAGCATTAGGGTCCCAAGATATATGGGCCAACATAGCTATCTCTCTACTCATTGATATAATTTGTGACCCATTATTGAGCAAAGCTTCTTTACTACAACATCCATTTATATTAGCCATAATAACTTAAAGGGACTCTGCTTCCTTAGCCACAAATATTCAATTATCTCTTTCTCCTTCTGGAAGAGTCTCCAAATACTGAGTAATGGGATCCTGGGCAACCCATGCTCTATCTGGACTATCCACAACTCCTTGTAGTTCTCTCTGCTCAAGCTCACAGTCCTTTAGTATACTAAGGTTTACTTGGACTATTTTAGTTGGTTCATCCTTTTCTGACTTATTGTCAGACTTCTGTAAGTCATGTAGCTGAGTAACTACCCTTTTCTTAGTAATGCTTTCTTTATAGACATCTCTTAACTTAGGCAATAAAGCCATCAGTTCTTCAACTGAGACCTCCATAGTACTTTTCAGAAGCTTGTTAAGGACTTTGTGAATGTCCACTTCTTGTTCTATTAGAGTCTCATGCCTATAATTCAGAGGTCTCTTTTCCTTTCTATTTTCCTTAGCTTGTGGTATCTGTCTAAAAGGCACTGTGGGTACCTCTACTACTGGTTTCATAGAGAATACTTTTTTATAAGGTAATTCACTTTTCTTATTTTTCTTAGGAGGTGGTTGAGGTTCTTTATCACCTTCTTCAGGCTCAGAGTCACTATCAGAACTGTCCTCAGGCACCACTGGTTTGATTGGTGTGACTGACTGTCCCTTTTGAGTATAGCACCTTTCTCAAACAGTTCAGAAACCCTGTTGAGTAGCTGATTCACTACCTTGTGACATCATTTGTTTTATTTATACCCTTAGTAAAGCCAGTTCCTTGTGTAACTCCATCAAACCAGACTTCTCCTGAGCAGGTGGCAGTGTAGCTACCTGACTAGCAGTCCAGTTTTGTGTGTTTATTAAAAGCTGATAGTTCTCAATGGCTCATTTGGCTTCTTTGAGTTCTTAGTCCTTCTTCCTTAAACAACTCATCTGTGTCAATAGTATCATCTCAGATATCCCAAACTTTGCATACATAGGTAGAATACTTTACCAGAGGTTTTATCTCATCAAAGATGGGAATTTCCTCATCTGGTTCTGTATACATATATGTAATATGCATTTTGTGATACTTCTCTACTCTTAAGATATGTTAAGTTCCAAATGGGATAGAGAGGGAATAGGCATGGGAAAGTTGGAAGGAGTTGGGAATGATCAATGCAGAGACAGAGGCAGAGACAGAGACATGAGATCAGAGAAGTTAGAGGGGGTTGGGAATGGACCTTGGCTTCGGCTTATGTGCTGCACCATTCCACTGCCAGTGGTCCAATTTAGGAACACAAGAGGAATAGAACTTAGAGGAGACAGAAGGGATGAATAGTTTAAAGTCAAGAATAATCAGAAATGTCAAACTAAGTCAATTATCAGACTGGAGAATACATGACAGTAATCTGCTACTTATACACCTATGGAAAATGTTGGAACATGATAAACAATAAAACAGAACCAACAGAAAAACTATGTGACACAATGGACATGTAATGGGACATCCCTTCTTTCCCATGTACCACCATCACCTCGGTTTTGGTCATGCTTTTGTATTCGTTATGTCCAACAATAAGTCTGTATATATATGCAGTTTGAAGAGTTGTGTTATGATCAGCAGAACTTCATTCCCATATTTGGATGGTGACATCATTTTTGATCTGGACTCATATTGGCGGACAACCTTATGTGCCTCAAGGGCGCATATGGGTTCATGTTTAACCTTTTTGTAGCGTTTGGGCTCGTCCTCGAGCATGACAAGTCCGAGCTCTATCATTTTTCGCGTCGCAAGGGGGATGATAATCCGCCTATCGACCTGGGCTACGCCCCGTACACTGGAGATACACCTCTCCGGCCCAAGCCGTTTTGGCAGTACTTGGGATTCTATTTTGATCGGCAGCTCACCTTTCGGGAGCATGTCCGCTATTATTCTACCAAGGCTATCTCTACGGTTCGTGCCATGGGGATGCTTGGTAATTCGCTTAGGGGTCTTTCTCCTAAACAGAAGCGTCTGCTTTACCGGTCGTGCGTGGTCCCTATTGCTACGTACGGCTTTCGTTTGTGGTGTCATGAGCTTCATCCTCATAAGGCTCATATCGCCTCTCTTAACAAGATGCAGTGGCGCGCCGCTGTGTGGATTACGGGTGCGTTTCGCACCTCACCTACGGGTGGAGTTGAGGCGTTGGCGGGTCTCATTCCCATCCATTTGCATCTTAGGAAGTTGAGGTCTCGGGCTGCGTACCGGGTCCTCACTCTGTCACCTACGCACTCTACCAAGAGTCTTCTTGGTACGAGGCAGTTTCCGGGTGTGGACCCTCATCGGTACCACTTTACTCGACTTGGCCACTCTGTGGAAAAGGTCAGGTCGGCGGTCATTGACACCCTTAGGTATCATTCTATCCCCGTCACCCTGGAGGCTTTCGAGCCCGACGCGTCGGAAGCTCGCCCGGGGAGGCGTCTCATGGATCTCTTCAGGGATCGTATATGGATTGTTGAGTTCTCCCCCAAGGAGGAGGACATCAATGTCCAGCGTGTGTTAAACGCGGAGCTTGAGAGGGCTATCGCGCTTGATGACTGCGTTGTGGTGGCCACCGATGCGTCGGTGGGCTGCGACAAGGCTTTCCAGGCAGTTTCTGCTGCTTGGGTCTGGGCGGGCGGGGTGCCGGTTAGGCAATCCCGCCAGGCTGCTGGCAGGGTGATTGCTCCTGATGCGGAGCTTCACGCCATCCGGATGGGCGTCTTCGCTGCATGTGCACAGGGGGGCGCTCGTCATGTTGTCTTGTTCACTGACCACCCGGCCTCAGCCAGGCGGGCGGTGGACCCTTCTGTTGGCAGCGGGCAGGCTCAGGCTTTGCTTGTCTGTCGTCGTTTGCAGAAGTGGTTGGGGGAAGATCCCTCTCGCACTCTTGCGTTTGTACAGGTTCGCTCCTCGTTGGAGTGGCCTCTTCATCATGTGGTCCATCGTTATGCGATGGACCCCGCTTTCAAGGTGCCTGTGGGGGTTTCGCCCTTCACTACCCTCAATTATATTCGTACGGCTGAGGCTCAGGCCTGTCGCGATGAGTGGACTAGGCAGTTCACTTCGTCGAGCTCCTCCGGGAGAGATTTTTTACACCTCACTGATGTCAGGGGTAAGCGATTGACGCCTACTTACCTCTCTGGGGGTATGTGGCTTAAACATTTGCATGATTCGCCTACCTGTGCGAGGGTCTGCCGGGCAGTTTTGAAGCATGCGCCTATTGGGGAGTTTAGACGCCGGTTTAAGCTTTCTGATGATCACTCTTGCCCTTGCGGGTCCGCTCGGTTGCAGACTCGCGAGCATATCTTGACCGAATGCGCTGACTTCGGCCTTCCTCGGCCCTTCCCAAAGCTGTGGGAGGAGCTGCTTGAGTTTTGCAAAGAGAACCCGAAGGCGTTCTCCTTTGC